>BHDV01063545.1:0-14567 GCA_005406045.1 Adoxophyes honmai
TTAATCCCAAGAAAAAGAGTTTATTTATATGTTACAGTAGTTTGTCTTTTAAAACTTAAGGATTTATAGCTTTGTAAAGCATTTGAAAAACATCAAAATCGCCGAATTGTGTTTGCACGCTCTTCAAGCAAATAATTGTATGGAAGCTGGGTCGACCGCGGCAGTTGTGCAAACGTGCCGCTTGGAGGCGCTATCTCATTTCCCATATAAACTGACGCGTATAACGCAGACGGGAGTAGCTTGTGTTTTGATCGTTATGACGACTCCAGGGGTACTGAGGCCACAACCGCTTGCCAAAACTGCATCCTCCGGTTCTTGGATAATAATTTTACAGTCAGTTATTAGATTGATGAAACAAAGAACACCAAAATGTGTTATGTTATGAGCATAATTACCTACCTTGTTTCTAAATTGCTGCTCCTGTCTACTACTCAAAGGTTGGCTGGTAGAGATCCCGTTTGGGCTAAGTCCTTTGTATTTTACACTGTTAGTTTGCAACTTATCTGTACTCTTTTTTTGTAAAATAAACACTTTTTTTTACTTGCTTATTAATTTTATTACCTATGTTTCGTTTCGAGGAGTACCCGCAACCGTCGAGCGTGCATTTCGAGAGTGACGAATGTGAGTGCAGCGAGAGAAGTATGCCAGAATAAGAGCGAATGGCGCTCTGTTGTGTCTGCCTACCCTGCAGAGAATACGGCGTGACGATTATGTATGTGTGTTTCCATTCGATAACGTAGGAAATTTTCAGTAACCTCATACTGTTTTAAACTTTCGTGATTCTCACTTATATTTATGTATACGCGGGACTTAATCACGGTTTGTTTTAGGCCGGCCACATACATTGGGAAAAAATCCGTTTCTGAATCTCGAATCGGAAAATCGAACGCAGTCAATCCATACAAACCTATAGACCAGCCACATACAGACAGAAGCTTTCCGTTCGGAATTTTCGTCTGTATGTGGCTGGATAATAGATGTCGTATGGATTTAATGCGTTCGGACATTCCGGGATTCCGAAACGGAACTCCGTATGTATGTGGCCGGCCTTAATACCTCGCGAGGTTTCGGCCACGTTGCAGACACCGTGGTCACGAGTAGACTGACTCGTCTACTCTCGGTCTACTCGTGACCACGTTTGCCGCAACGCGGCCGAAACGTAGAGAGGTAATTAAAACAAACCGTAATTAAGTCCCGCGTATACATAAATACGAACCTCATTATTCAATAATGATTATTGTGTTTTAACTCGACTCATAAACTTGTGAATTGCGTAAATAGTGATTGCTAGCCGTTAGCAATTGCATCGGTAAATTGTTTTCTCTATTAACCGCTGCTATTAACCTACTCAGAAGCCGTATTATTAAAGAGCTCAATTCCGTTCCTAGACAATCAAAATTTATTTATTTACATACATACCTACATAAAATCAATACATCTAATTCCCAAACAAACCCAATACAATTCCCAAATAGGGTAGGCGTAGGCAGAGCACACGAAACGTGACACAGACAAAACCATGATTATGACCATATCACGCTTCGCAGCCACTTCTAGCATAGTTTTAGGTTTGTAAAGATGGAAGAGGTAGAACAGTGACAGGTTGCTAGCCTGTCCCCTAAAACATACCTAAACCTATTTCCTTAGTTGCCTCTTACGACATCCACGGAAGGAATGGAGAGGTGTTATTCTATCCCGACACCACACGGCAAATTTATTTATTTATACAAAGTAAAGTCCTAATTGACTCATCAACGTTCTGCCTATTTACTGAAATGTAACGTCAGCTTTTCTTAACCACGGGCATTATCATGTCTGTGTCGGGTTAAGAATATCATCTATCCATAGCTTCCGTGGATGTCGTAAAAGGCGAGTAATAGTGGATTTAACCAAACGAGAACAAAATAGTTCTGAAATAAATAAGATACTCTTATTCGCTATTTTTTGGACGAAAAATTTATATAAGTACTCTTTAGTAGAGAGTAAATTTTCTAGACTAAATTTATTTTCGCTTGGTTCAATGCACCGTCAGGGGTCAAGGTTAAGGGTATTCTTGAGGCGATAGGATAGCAAGCCGTCACTACTGTACATCTTTTATCTAACCTTACATTGTTTTTGTTTATGGTAGAAAGGTATCATGATTATGTATTGTGGAAATATTAACAGGCGTGATGTTTCTGTACGCAATTACTCTCTGCAAATTCGATAAATTATATACATTTACAAAATCATACATACATATAAACGACACACCTCTATTCCCAAATGGGGTAGGCAGAGCACACGTAACGCTACATAGACAAAACCATGGTCACGTTTTGTGGCCACTTCTAGCATATATTTTTTTTAGGTTTTGCGTTATCAGGAACAAATTAGGATTTCATTAATTCTCCACTAAGTGAAATATCTCTAGGATCCACGATCGCAAACTAGTTCTAATTTAATATCGCCGAGCAAAAGATGAAAAATAATTAAATTAGTGAAAAGATTAAGAGCCATCTATCAAGAAGCGGGCTAAATTAATTCTGCTTTCCATTGCACTCTGACACGGACATTTGGATGTAGACCCTTTCCAACTGTTTTAGGTTCTAGAATTGTGCGAGCTCCTCAAGTAGTATTAGACGGTGAGCTGATGCTTCGAGGTGCTATTGTCATGGATCTCACAGCAAATTGGATGTGCCAGGCCCCGAGACGTGACGAAGACAAGTGTTTCTGAGGCCCAAACACGTTATTCAGATAATAGATCTTATTGCTGTTTGAGCGGCGAAAAATTGGTAGTCCTATTAAGAAATCATTGAGATACGCGAAGTCTTTACGAAAATATGAGGTTTAGGTTTTACTTTTCGGTGGTGTATTGATTGAGTTAGGTAGGTACCTAAGTGAATGGATTTACTTGGGATGAGTTTATAATGAAATTAGACTACTGTTTACTGTTGCAAGCATCTGTTTTGAGCAAAGTTTGGTTAATTTTTGAGAACCAGAAGTGTAATACCTACTTTGTTTTATTCCTAGCTATATCTATTTCACAACCGTCCGGCCGATTTCGAGTCAAAAGATGTCAAAGAGACAGCAAGAATATATATAGAGGGAGAGAGACGACAAGCAATTTTTTTTAAATGTACGGTTAAAGTCCAGTTCAAATAATATTTTAGTCAGCAGTTTTTGAAGTTTTGAAATGTCAACAGCAATTCCTTAGAAAAAATGTTATTTTGGTGTTATAACGGGCTCGGTAACGATAGGTAATGGCTGTTTAATGTTTTGCAACAGTAAAATAAATAAGCAGCTGAAAGCAGTATTTTACCAAAGCTAATGCAGGTTACTTACATCCGACACTTTTATGCTAAACAGCAATAAAAGTTATGCTAATATCCAAGCTGTGACCGTTCCGTTGCCGGCTATGGAACAATACTTTTGCTCTCTCATAGTTTTTGTGCTTTTATAATCTGTTTCACTTGTGATATCTTTTAATGCGAAAACTCGGGCCAGTATTAGCATACTCAGATAGTGAGCGTTCGTGGACAAATGGGTTGGATGGCAACACTGAGAGTAAACAAGGAATAGGAAAACTGGAGGTAGGCGAGAACACTGTCACTACGTATTTATACGTGTAACCAGTAATAATAAGTTGTGTGGATGCAAATAAAATTAATTTGATTTACATTTACGGCGGCGGACCATAGGACTGTTGATTGACAACTTCAGCGACCGTAGCTAAAGGTCTTGTTTAAAATGCTTCGTTTTATCGACTATTAATTTAAATAACATGAATTAAAATAACTTTTTCGTTATTAGATTCGAACAGAGTCGATCACTTGTATTTTCATCAATTTTTTTTACCAGATTTATTGCTTTTAAGTTCCGTAGTTAACAAAAAAAAAAAAAATAGAAAATTATTATAGTTTTGTCTACTCATAACTTTCCGTATACTGGCGTGTTGAATATCCTTACAAAACCAAAAGTGCTAATTTTTATTTATAAAAAGTTACCTTAATATAATCCCTAGAGCTAGAGCTAGAGCTATAGTCCTAGAGCAACAAAGGTGCGTGCGTATCATATTTTGAAACGTAATTTAGTCCTTAAAAAAGGCCTTAGACACCAAACTCGAGAATTGAAGCGTTGTTGGCTAGCCTGCCGCAATAACATGCCTCAACAAGTTCCGACGCTGACGTAACGGGGACGTGTCGAACAAGCCTCTCTTTATGTCTCTTTATGTAGTGGAGCTACACAATAGGCTTGGTTTAAGTTGATTACAAAAAAAACTCGGTATAACTTTATTTTCAAGTTTTGCACGAACTTCATTTTATTATCTGTTTGCAAACCTAAAACTATGTGATGATGCTAGAAGTGGCTGCGAAGCGTGTGATAGTCATAATTATAGTTTTGTCACGTTTCGTGTGCTCTGCCTACCCCATTTGGAAACACCAACGTGATTGTATGTTTATATTAATTCTATTAATAAAACATTCCAGTTGTGTGCATTTTACCTTTTTTGAGACTTTAATGCGTAATAATAGAAAAGTTGGTTAAATCATTGAATTGACACATTTGAATTAAGAATACTAATTAGTAATTAGTAATTACTATATAAACGAAGAATGTTATTTCTGAGTTAATTACATCCTCTCTACAAAAGCAAACTTAATCGGTTGCTCTGTTAACTATTGAATTTAATTGAAACTGAACTTTAACGTGCAAAAACTAAAGTTGCGTTGTATTTCCTGGTATATCCACTGGTTCTCTTTCAACATTACGGGGACATTTCGAGACGAAAAACAAGGGAGCTCGCGAGGGCGACGCTATTGTTTTCAGAATAGTGGTGCGTAATGAAAAAGTATGCGGGATGACTAGGCGAGTTCTCACTTCACGGCTTGGGACTGGTGAAGGATTCTAGGATCTATTACTCAAGTGATTCTAGGTTTATTGACACTCAAACGGTTTATTGCTACGAATAAGTATCCTGACGGGAGAGAAAAGCCCTTTTTCACCACTTTTAGGTTTACGTTTTCAGGCTGATTTTAGTTTTTTTTTTATTGAGAGTGAAGTTATATGAAAATCACTTTTTTTCACTTTATATGCACTACGTTTCAGAAAAACTGCGAGTAAGTAAACCGTAGAGTAGGCTTGTAAAAACAGGTATATGGCATGAATGTATGTTTCTGGCTGGGATAATGCTGGCACGTAATAAATGTTCAAAATATTCAAAACATTCTAGAACACTATTTCTTTTAAATAAATCACCTTAAAAATTAGAAATCCGGTAGATATCGACGTAAGTACGTTGTGAATGCGTTGATAATGTGTGCAATTGCATTAAACCTGCTGAAGCGGACATTATGTATGGTAAGCTTTGCTTGGTCCAGCATAGCGTTAGAATGACACTGGGCATGCATTCTATACGACTGTATACATATGTACTGATAACCGTTGTAATATTTACTAGCGTTTTTTCCCTGTGGTGCCGGGTTTACTATGACACCTCTCCATTTCTTCCATGATTGTCGTAATCAGTGATTAAGGATATAAGTTAGGGCCGGCGCTCACTGCCGGCATGGCAGAGGACGGCACGGCAAATCGTGCCGCAGCATCCAAAAATATAACCCGTGAAATGCTTCGGCACGCTGTGGCATGCCGCGGCCTTTCTCAGATCAGTAACAAAATCCTTTGCCACGCCGTGCCATGCCGGCAGTCAGCGCCGGCCCTTAAGGTATGCTTTAGATTAGAATACAGGTTAGCAACTTGAAGTATGAAGTGTAATAAACAACATTGAATATTTGGTACATAAAATATATCAGTAGTATCATCAATGCCTTAAAACATAATTTTACTTTGTTGGTTAGTCTGTCTCAAAATCTTTGTTCTCTTTTGTTGATTACATTTTACAAGGTCAGCGAAAATTCTTGTGTTAAAATTATTAAAAAAGGTATTTTTTTATTACGTTCGATAATATTATGTTGATGTTTGTAAAGCAAGTTGATGCAAAAGAGTAGTTGACACACATTTACGATCCACCGACGTGCCATTGTGATGTGTTACCTCGGAGCATGTCCCATGCGGCAAACGGCAATTTTCAATAGAGACCTAGAAACATTTCCACTGCGGAAATCCGTGTTTATTTCAGTAGAAACAATATAGATATATGTACCACTCACTGATATATTCAAGTTTTTTTGTTTCTTTAAAAACAAATGTTGGTTTTAAAACCGCGACGCAAAAGAGGGGTATTTTAAGTTTCAACGTGTGTACGTGAGAGCGAACGCTTGTCAATATTTAAATTTGGTTAGGTTATTTTTTAGAGATATTTTCATAGCATAACAATATAGCAATGGAGATGGAAGCAGTTTTTTTAAACTGTCAAAATAAGGGTAGTAAAGGGTAAACCCGACCAACTCGATGTAAATTCATGAGATAATCTGTTTTGTTTCACAATGTCAAGTCAAATTAATTACATTTCTAGTTATCTCATTATTCTACACTAGCTTTTGCCAGCGGCTCCGCTCGCGTTAAATTCGGGGTATCACAGAAGAGATAGCACACATACCCATTTTATAGCTTTCTACATTGAAAACTTCCACTCCTCACTTTAGGGAAATAGGGGGTTTTGAAGAGACAAAATGTAGCCTATGTCACTCTCCATACCCTAAACTATCTCTACCTAAAAAAATCACGTCAATCCATCGCTCCGTTTAGCCGTGAAAGACGGACAAACAAACAAACAATCAAACAAACAAACAAACAAACAAACACAGTTTCACATTTATATATTGGTACGGATTAATGTGTAAAGATACTTTATCTTAAACAGACTGTCAGTTTATGACTTGTTCACGCTTCAACCGGTGCACCGATCACGATGACATTCAAATTTATATTAAGATACTTCAAGTCCCAAGGTTACGCTACTTTTCAAGAAATTTATTTTCAAAAAATCGCGGATAAGTGAAAATTACGCAGACGGAGTCGCGGACGAAGCTAATTAAATAACAAATAAGTTAGATAACATCTCTCATACTCGTAATGGACCTTTGTTTCTTAGCTAAAGTCTCGAATTAATCTCATAAACAACGAACAAAATATCACTCATACTTAGCCAGCTCCTGATAATCCTAGAACAGAAATAAGAGGATTACCTCAAAGTCACTTGTGGCATTGTGCCGCAAATCCTAGTTCACGACAACGCGACAATGGAACCTATTGTTCCTTCGAGGCCAGGCTCTTATTAATGACCTAGCAACCGTTTAACACTGAATAGCCTGCGGCAGAAACCGGGAAGTGCTGGTTTCAGTGTTTACGTACAATGATACGGATAATGGATATGTTACCGGAAAATAACAAAATCCTTAAGTAATCCGTAAGTTTCCGTCAGTATTCTTAGGTAAGTTTATAAACTTTCGTAGGATTCTAAACGAGAAACATAAAAAAATACGGCCCCATTTTCGCAAATTTAAGATAATCTAACCTAACCTGACCTAATTTAACATAGCAAAACCTAATCTGAACTAAACTACAACAACATCTAACATTAAACAACATAATATCAGATATGTTTTTAATATGTTTTTTTTGCGCGAAGGTTTAATTGTTCTTCGTGTGACTATTTTCATTGATTGCATTGTCTTCGAGGAAGATTTTCTTTTAGATCGACTACGCACAACGTAAAGATGAATTTATAAAGCAAGGGAAGTGAAAAACTTTATTAAAGCGCTTAATTTTTTTTACATTCATACAGAAACGGTTAACTAACTCAATTAATATGTTTTTTTCTGATTCCCAACTGTCAATCGTGTCATTTAGTTACTTAGTTATTTTACTCAAGGGTCAAAGACAAAAAGAGGGTGAGTAGTTAATTTACCGATGAACTTACCTACTCGTAATAATAATAAAGAACAGGATCGAAAATCTTATTCATACAATACAATATTGGTAACTTAATAAATAGACGATATTGAGGTTAATCATAAATTACGACCAGTGGCAATTGTGATCTGTGTAATGATTTTCGGTCGACTGTCAATGAAAAAAAGTTGAGTAATGAAATTTCACCAACCATTATCTGTCTAGCCAAACGAATAATCTGTGAATAGTTCCACGAAATGAAAATCGTGAATGATGGAAGAACCGTGATGAAAATCGACGAACCGATTGACCTATATTATGCCTACCGTTCTTTACCAAGTCACTGGCATTTGACAGGGTCATAATGTTCTATTTTTACTATCACCTATATCTTATTTTTGTCAGGCACGTGTTCACGGAAGTCCGGATGGGTTTCTGATTTATAGAAATAACAAATCAATGTAAGTGACAGTGACAGATGCAAAAATTATGCTACTTGCCATTCTGTGTTTGTAACTGTATTTCAAACCTGCGTCGCAAAAAAGAGGATGGGAGGAGTTACGAATTATGCCATGTAAGACTGTCTGTGACACTTAAACTGGGGAAGATATTTGGATGCTGCTGTTTTTTTATTTGACATCAGGTTTAGACGTTATACATATTTACTCTTTTTATTTATTTGTCTTTCAATCTGTCAGCATAACTTTACTGCACAGAAATATAAATTTAAAATTAGTCTACTCCTCGATATCTAAACTTTTTAAAGTAAATAAGTCAAACTTGTGCTTTGAATTAGTTAGTAAGTACCTAATATCCCCACTTCTTCCAAACCTTGCTAAATTAGATACCGGGCACTGGACTGTCAAATAACCCAAAATTAGTAAAGAATACAAAAGTTGCCGCTTCTGAAAAGATACTAGAATATTGCGACTTATGCATGCAATACTTACACAACTGCAGACTTTAAATTAAATTTGGTTCATGCCAGTTCTTCATGAGGATCTGCCCAGCCGGCTTAACTCAGGAATGTGCGAGTAGAGTCGCGCGCGAGAAAAAATATATCTGTCAGTGTCTAACAAGAAGAGATATCTGAAAACGCCTATTTTACACGAATCGAATTACGTGTATTGCCGTGGTAAACCTTCAGGTTTGTTTCGTTACCTGCTTCAAGTAATTTGTATGGTATTAGTACCTTATAGAGGATCTTCACGAACTGGTGTAATTTTATAATACTTCATTGGTTCCTTGGTCACCTGTTCCTAATATTACAAATAAAGATCACGACCTCGTTACGTTGCTTTAATTATGGGTTTCATAACCACGAATCTGGACAGATTCTTATCTACCATAACTTCGTTAAGGCAAAGCGAAAAAGAAAGATTCCAAAATCTTTTCCCAAGCAAAGCCCGGCAACAATATTCAAAATTCATATCTTGAGATTACGTTGTAACAGCTCAGATTCTTTCTTTTCCATTTCCGTAACACTGCAAAAACAAACATAATGAGATTCAAATGAGATCGTTTTGCGTGAATAATAAAAGAAGTCTTTAACAATCGTAATTCAAGATTTTAAGCAATAAATGACTTTGGCTTCTTAAAGATGTCTGGTACAAACGTCGGGTATTGAAATTGGCTGATAACTTATTCATTGTATTCAAGTAATGGCTTTTTCTTAATTCTCGAGGGCAGTGGCCGAGACTCTTGGGTGCTTGGATCAGCATTGTTCAGTTCCTGACGTCAAGCAGTTTTTTTATTTTATAAATTGGTACCTACGCGTTTTGAAACTTTATTTGGCGTCATAATGCAAGGGTTGAAATTAGACACATTCCGTTTGTGATTTTTTTTTTAACAGTCCGGTAGTTTTTTTGAGTTCATTCGTTAAACAACATTATGTCAAATATTTCCTCTTTATGTTTCAGCAGTCTTTTATTCTAGACACTTCTGTTCAAATTGTCAAACTTTCTCATACAAAATCCACAGATTTATAATAGATGATGAGATTGAAGATAAATAATCGTTCAGATATAAATAATGTCGGTAGTGTTTACAGATTTAAAAAGTAGACAAAAGATCTATAACATCTTTCATTTTTGTACAATTTGACCTCTCAAAGTGGGTAGTCATCTCGCAACAGGCGCTGATTCGGTACTTATGCAGTGGGCAACAATGCATGAAATGTGTGGATTCGGTCTTTTTACAGCGCACGACCCGATATTGGATTAACTATACGACATGCTGTCTAAAAAAAACATAGTAATCTTTTTCATAACCCATCCCATTTATAACCTCGAAAAAAAAAAAAGGATTTTGCATATTTGACCTACCGTCCATATTGAAAAACCCAATTACCCTGATTTGGTTCTGTAATTTTTGATCTGTAGTTTGAAGTATAAACTTTCAACTAAGTTGATTGATTGGGTATTTATAAAGAAAGGGCTTGGGTAATTATGGGCTTTGAAAAGTTTTTGGTATTTTTAGGATATGCTTTAACTGTCTGTGCAGCGTTTTTGAATTTTTACAATTGACTTTTATGGATATATGTAGTACGTTGACATAGAAAAAAACCGAAAGTAACATTCTTTTAGTTCATATTATAGTAGTTTTATTTAATATAAAAAACCGACATCGACAGGTTTTTTTGGAATGCATGCGGTTCTAATAAACAAAAACAATTACTATATTCAGTTACACATAGAAATTACTTATAAGAACATAATGAAGTTCCTAAGTTTTTAAATTAATTAAAAACAATGAACAAACAACGAAAAAACAGACAGAATCAAAAATAGCTGTTCTGAATAGTAAACTAAGTAAATCTAAAATAAATTTTAAAACTAAAGATAAAAAATCGCTCCTAAATCACCGCCACAAGGATGGGCGCCCATAAAGTTTTTTTTAATTATTTTTATTTATTCATAAACACATCACACTATTAGAGTTAGAAAGTAACATTTCATTTTCTAAGTTAAACACTAAGCGATAACGATATGCGATCACCAACTGAGGCTTTTAGTACATACACACATACGTATTCTCACGCCTGTATTCTCAAGAGGTGTAGGCAGAGCACATGGATTCCAAAAATCCAGTGCCACGTTTAGCAATATCAGGGTATCCAGAAGTTAAACATGATATTACAGTGACAGGTTGCTACCCCATCGCCCACAATACACTAACTCTTTCCCAGAGTCGACTCTTACGACACCCACGGGAAGAAAGGGGGAGATGCTATTTTAACCCGGCACCACACGGGCTTTTAGTATTAGTACTATTTCGTATATTTTTTATACAATCGCACTCATAGAAATCGTGTCGTGATCGTCTCGTGTCATATAAGTCGAGGCAGCTGCAAAGCAGTTAAGAGCATTTGCTGCAGCGAGCAAACCGCGTATGCCGGGGACTGCCGGCGGGACGTAAATCACTGCGCCGTGTGAACGGCACTTTTTACGAACTTTCCTACATTGCAGGCAAATTGGAACGGTTTAGGACTAGTTAAAAACATTATAAGTGCTTAAATAACTAAAATAATGCTAAAAACGTCAACGGGAAATAATTACGTTTTTCTCTGTGTAATCATGGTGTTTTACCTACGCCTTTTGGGAATACAGGAGTGTTGTATGTATGTAGGTTTCCGCTATTGTACGCTGCTATATACTTACATACGTACTGTATTTCCAAATGTGGTAGGCAGAGCTCACGAAACGCTACGTAGACACATACGTGACCATTTCACATTCCGTAGCTGCTCCTACCACATTTTTGAAGTTTTAAGTTAAAAGGTAAGCTATTATAGTACATAATCGTCACGCCTTATTCCCTGCGGGGTAGGCTGAGACAACAGAGCGCCATTCGCTTCTATTCTTCTACTCTACATCTTTCGCTTCATCACTCTCGTCATACATGCTCGACGGTTTCGGGTACTCCTAATTTGGCCCTTCTCTAGAACATTGTCGATCTGGTCGATATGGGTTCTTCGAGGGCACCCTCGACCGACTTGCCCTAACACACTTTCCTTGTAAAGCTATTATAGTGACAGGTTAAAAGTCTGTCGCCCAAAATATTATACCTTAACCTATTTCCTTAGTCGCTTACGACGTTACGACATCTAAAAAAGAAATGTTGAGGTGTTATTATAAACTCGACACCACACGGCATCCACGCATGCAACTGCAATTTAACTTGTAATTGAATGTACGCGGAAGATTTAAATTGAGGCACTGAGATTCCTCTTGTCATTTTTTATTGCCAGCAAAATTAAAGGACACTACTACTGCTGTTAAGCAAGATTTCTCAGATCGCAGTTTGCCGACCGTGCATAAACCTTTTCTGATGGTTTATCGTTTTTTCTTATTAGTTCCGGGAGCAATAATGTTCGTATCTACAAATTCTCTATTCTCTAAAGATCTGTTAGTCAATAACAGACCAGTTGATAAAAAAATTCGTTTAAATTCTCTAATTTTCGTAAACATATTCAATCATTCTATACACCCTTGGCCTAATGGCGGAACTGTGTCAAGCGAGCATTATCAAATTAAGAGTGAGTGTCGTATACCATGTCGACGCAGAGACATTTTCGTGACTTAGTTATGATTAATTTCTTAAATAAGGTAAAACGCTTTTTTGGCGCGCCTCCTCTTGCCAGGGCTGGCCAATATTTTAGTCCAGCGAATCCGCATTGCCATACAACGTGACAATGCTGCCAGAATTCCAGGCACCCTGCCTATTGGTGGCGACTTGAGAAAGATTTTTGGTTTCATTTTTGTTTTAACTAACTTGTTTTAATTTACTTTGTAAAGCATCCTAGTATCTCCAATACTATTTTTATTCGTGTTTACCTATATAGTATTGTTCTGAGGTAGGTAAGTTTTTGACATTAGGATTACAAATAGACCGAACAGATCTGATGGCGGTGTAATGTCGTGTACCCCTGAGGTGCTGCTCTTTGCTATACGCGATCGAATCAAAATTGAGGAGATCCGTAGACGAACTAAAGTCACCGATGTAGCCCACCGGATTAGCAAGTTGAAGTGGCAATGGGCAGGCCACATTGCACGAAGAGCGGATGGCCGATGGGGTCGAAAAGTGGTTGAGTGGAGACCACGGACCAGCAAACGCAGCGTAGGACATCCATCTACAAGATGGACAAACGACTTGATAAAGGTCGCCGAAAAACGCTGGATGCAGGTCGCTTCCGACAGGTACTTATGGAAGTCTAAAGGGGAGGCCTATGTTCAGCAGTGAAAGTCTTATGGCTGAAATGATGATGATGATGAGACGAAGCTCTGGTGGCCGAAAAAATGGTGAAACAACTATTCCCCAGCTGTTCAATCACCCAGAAGAAGCTGCGGCGGGCTAAGTCTAAATAACTTCTAAAATGTCTGATGATGTAGGCAATGGTAAACCACTGCAGCATTAGTCTGAAGAACATTGACGTACAATAAACAACTAGACTCCCAATCTTTTATCAAAATTTCTCAAAAAACGTCCGAGGGGCGTTGTTCGTGTGTGTACATCAACACATACAAATAACATGAACAGCATTCATTCAAATTAACACCTTATTTTGTAGCAGTAATGTTTAATGACAATAATAATTGTAATTCCCGTGTGGTGCCGGGTTAGAATAGCACCACCCCCTTTCTTCTCGTGGGTGTCGTAAGAGTCGACTATGGGAAAGGGTTAGTGTATTGTGGGCGATGGGCTAGCAACCTGTCACTGTAATATCACGTTTAACCATCTGGCTGGTTACCCTGAAATTGCTAAACGTGGCACTGGATTTTTAAATTCACGTGCTCTGCCTACCCCTCTTGGGAATACGGGCGTGAGAATATGTATGTATGTATGTATAATTGTACACGACCGTTACAAGTAGTGACATAACGTTACGCGCGTCGAAAGACAACTGAACCAGAACTCTGCACAGTTGACGCGTGTGCAGCAGACTTTTGCTTCCGACATTTTTTGAGCGTGATTGGGAGTCTAGTTGTTTATTGTACGTCAATGCTCAAGAAAGTCATTAATCACCACGATACGTGATGGACAGATCGATTTAGAATGTATCGCACAATTAGAAAAAAAAAAACAAAAACCTCGTTATTTAATTGGAATTGAGTGAGGAACCTGAGGATGCGCGTCGTATCAAGGAGGTAAATTAATAAATGGAACTAGCTAGATTAAAAGAAAAACTTAACCGTTGCGAACGCATTAAACGTTTGAGAGCTAGTTTTGCTCTCTGAATAGCATCGGAGTGAGTGTTACAGATTAATTTAAATAAACATCTCGAAGTATTTAAACTTTTTGAATAAAACGATTATAAAGTCAAATTTAATCACAATTAAAAGCTAGTTGTAAAACGTAATTTAAATTTTCAGTAAAATCATTCGTTGGTGAAAACACAATGGAAATTTCGACTGACGAGAGTTTTTGTAATTTTAATTAGGTCTGTGGAGTTGAATTTTTTCTGTTGAAATTAGAAACCTCTGCAGGGAATAAAGTTTTACAGTCATAATATTTTCAAGCTAAGTATTCTGTAGTTTTAACAACTCGAATTTGAAAATGTTTTTTTCTTTACGCAGGACAGGTAGCATATTAACTACCATGTTTTTTACAAATTTTTCTAATCGTAAATGCACGCTATTACAGCACACATTAACTTTTTTAACCGACTTCAAAAAAGGAGGTATTCAATTCGGCTGTATTTTTTTTTTTTTATTTTTTTTTTATTTTTTATGTAT
>BHDV01063545.1:26695-40596 GCA_005406045.1 Adoxophyes honmai
GCCTAACGCTGTTGCACGGCGTAAATAGCTGCACACGATCTTCATTTGGATTTGTCCATGCACTTTTGCATCCTAGTGTACATAAAAGTGATTTACGTGTTGCAGGTGCTTATCATGATTTTATTTAGGATGTTTTCGCGCTAAATCATGCAAAAATTTAACGGGAGCATTTGAATAGGAAATTGAGAGACATGTTTTTTGTGATAATTTGAAAATTGCTGTATAAAGAGAGATGAAGTAATGTTTTGTGAGGAACGAAATGAGTTTCTGAAACGGAGGGTGCCAGATGTGTTTCTGTCTTTTAATTATTTTGC
The DNA here is from genome assembly GCA_005406045.1 of Adoxophyes honmai. Lineage (NCBI taxonomy): Eukaryota > Metazoa > Arthropoda > Insecta > Lepidoptera > Tortricidae > Adoxophyes > Adoxophyes honmai. The sequence goes on from BHDV01063545.1 coordinate 27,010, forward strand.
ATTGAACTGTGACGAATAAGATCCAGATTTGTAATATTGTTAAATTACGATAGACTTAAGAACAAATTTTAAGCAACATTACCCTTAAAAAATGTGGTATATACTTTATTTTAAGCTTGCTTTGAAATTTGTTATAAATTGATCATGGTAGCTACTGGTGATAACCTGTGCGTACCAAGGTTTTTTTTGAGCATTCGTAGCATCTATAACCTTTGTCCTTACAACAGAGAATATTTTCAGTAGTTACGCAGTAAACTTGCGAGTTTACACTTAACCAAAGATTAACAAAAACATGGCATCTTCAAGAAGGCAGCACCGTTTTACTTTGAACTAGGAACCACGGTATCTCACAGACTTTTTGAGTCAGGGTTTCAGGAATCAAGTTTAGTACTAGACTCTAGTGCTAGAGTGACATCAAAGCTGACATCGGCAAAACGGTGCAGTGTGTGATTGGATTTAACACGAACTTTCACGAGGCCACGCCAAGTGGCGCTAACGGTGGCGGTGGCTCATATACCGACGTTTATTACCGAAAGCAGAGACCGAGCGCGGGTAACTAACATTTTATCCTTTTTTTACACTGTGTGTAACTTTACACTACACGGTTCGTGTTGTTTATGCAGGGAACAGTATTTCGTAGCGTTGTTTAGTTTTTACTTTAGTACACTTTTAAAGGAGTCCTAGTCCTTATTTCTCGTAATAATTATAAATGTGAAAGTAACTCTGTCCGTAGTTTCGTACCGTAGTTTCATATCGTAAGAGGCGACTACTAAGAAAATAGTTTAAGTACACTTTAGGCGATAGGCTAGCGACTCGTCACTGTCATTATCGGTTTCATCTGTTATTAAACAAAACGTTATTCTAGAAGTGGCTACAAAACGTAATAGTCATGGTTTTGTATATGTCGCTTTTCGTATGCTATATGTCATTGAATGTTATTTGTTACTTTTTTCCCGGAAAAAAATAAAGTTCCTCGGTAGGTACACCTGTGAGAACAGGCATTAGGTACTTCCTGCATAAACAAAATACGCAAATCAAGTCGCGGGAAAACAGAAATTAAATAAAAAAATTGGTAGGTTTAAATTCATAAATAAATAAGTTACGCCAAGTTTCATTAATTACAGAGTTAAAATTATAGCGTTTCAGTCATCGAGATGTTTTAGCACTATCATTAATTTTGACCGTTGTTCTCCCTTATACTTTCAGTGAAGATACGTGTTAAGAGCTGTTTCCATGACATTAAATAAAAGTACTGGAACTAACGACCAACAAAACTGCGTTGGTTTTTATAAAAGTAAGTTGTAACTGCTCTATAGAATATATATCAACGCTTCAAAAGCAGCAGATTAAAAAAAGAAAAACACACTACGTTTCCAGTACTTGAAGATATATGGTTCGAGCATTAAGTACGTAATGGCTATCAATTGTGGCCCCAAGTATCCATTCCTCGCCAGATATCTTAATGTAAATTGCGGCTCTCTATTTAGCCCCAAAGTGATTTAGAATTAACTCGATTTGTAAGCAGTGGTGATTTTGTTGGGTTGCTAGCTTTGGCTTATGCTGAGCGAGGTGGTTTCTTTTGCCACAAGCGAGGTTTGTTCTTTATCCTTACTAATATTATAAATCGGAAAGTGAGTTTGTTTGTTTGTTCCGCTTTCACGCCGTAACTACTGAACCGATTGCTTTGAAATTTGCAGACGTAAGATAGAAGTCCGGATTAAATAATAGGGTACTTTTTATCCCGGAAAAAAATGATGTTCCCGAGGGAATGTTCGCTTTATACCGCAATATAACCGAATTCCACGCGGGCGAAGCCGCAGGCGGAAAGCTAGTATACTTTATACATTAAAAAAAGATCACTTTACTCAATGAGCTCCGTCTGCACCTTCAAAAACATTGCTTTATTTTTTAAGGATAAAGGTACATTTCAGTTTTTTCATGATTTTGAAGTTATAATAATAATCCAGCCTATATACGTCCCACTGCAGGGCACAGGCTTCCTCTCACTATGAGAGGGCTTGAACTATCCCACGCGGGCCCAGTGCGGATTGGGAACTTTACACACAACACTGAACCACTTCGTCGCTTTGTGTAGGTTTCTTAACGATGTTTTCCTTAACCGAATAGCTCGTGGTAAATATCAAATTGAATTTCGCACATTAATTCCGAAAAATCCAGAGGTTCGCGCCTGGGGTTCGAACCCACGACCCGCATGAGAGGCTGCAGGTCAAACCGCTGGGCTACCACGGATTTTGAAGTTAGAATCTAAAATATCACTTTTTCCACCTTTTTAGTTAGATAAGGTCATTCGTAGAAAACATTGTACATTACACTTTAAATATTTTTACTATTTCCCTCAAGTTCATGTTACCAAGTGTCTTACAATGGGCCATCTATCACGCTGTGTCGCGACTGCCATTTGTCGCGGTGTGACAGCTGACACCCTTTTAATACCCTTCGTGAAATAGAGACGTATTCTCTCAATCCGCGACAAAAAAGAGTCCTGGGACGAGCTGGTTTATTTAATAAAATTTTTGCCGAAACGTTAGAATTGATCGCCGTAATACTGACACATTGAGAACGAATCGCATCCGATTTCGCTGAAGAATTGTGTTTTTCTAAGTTTCAGCCAGTACTCTTTTTTTGGTATTTGAACGTATAAATTAGGCACTAGCTGATGCTCGCAATTCGTTATCCGCCCCGCATATACTTAATATAATTATAAAAGTAAGAAAGCCCCTTGTAATGTAGGCGACCATAATTAGCGAACACAACTCAAAATGCACCCTAGGTTTTATATTACTAAAACTGCACTGTTCTGGGATAAAACTTAGCATATTATTCTTGGGATTCAAGTTATATCTATATCGTATTTCATCAAAATCTATGCAACAGTTGAAGCGTGAAAAGGTATTAGATCGACAGAGTTACTTCTAAATCTATAATTATTGACAAGGGATATGCGTTTGTAACACGTGACGAAATGTCTGTGGTCTCATTCCGATGTAGATATCAATATTAACTACAGCTTTAATTTTCTTTAGTTAGGTAAACAGCTCGGTTTTATTTCTATTTGAATACTTACTTGTCATTTAAAACTGTAATTTAAAACTTAAAAGATTCGTCGATACTTGTTTTGGTCTCAAAACTTCGTGACATGGACATCGTCTTTGCTATCTTACGCATAGATAAGCCATTCATTTTCATCGTAAGCTATCAATCGATTATAAATTATAACCTTAGATTGCTGTGAATATGCGTGGTAGATCAGAAGCAGTTATTAAAAATTAGGTTATTTTTATTGACATTTTCTTTTTCGTTAATTTTTCCCGTTTCAACAACATATTTTGTATTTGTTACATACTTAATTTTACTCTTTAACGTTTTGACGTTCTTAATTTTCACACAGTACCTACCTAATCATTTTTCATCTATCTATTCTTTTTGCGTTACCATCTGAAGTAAAAAGGAACAAACTATTCGCGTTTTTACCAAACGGCACAATTAAAGCGACTGCGGCTGAACAGCGAGCATTAAATTAAATTCAATTCGCTTCAATTTTTCCAATCTGTGTACTCCTCTGATCCAATTAAGTGACAAAGAAAGATTTCTTCAATCAAATTAAACGGCAAGCTTTTATCTGCCGTTCTCCGCAGCGAGACCAAAGCGAAAGACATTTGTTGTTTTTACAATGACAAAAGCAACTGGAGGGCCTATACATAAATAAAATGTAATAGGTTCTCTCTTATTGCTCGTGTTTACAACACAAAACTTGAAGGAAGACTTTTTGCTAATGAAATCGGTCAGTTGGATTTCACGGTTGGCATTGAAAGTTATTTGTCATCTTCGATAATGTAGGTACATTTTAACTAGCGTTCTTGATAACTACTTACCATATCATCGTGAAATTAACTTCATTCGCTTTAAGAATTCAGTGAATTATCATGTTTCAGCTGTCATGATTGACATGATTCAAATATTTGACATCCTTATTGGTCTAGGGTGAGTGAATCACAGCTGTTTTCTTAACGTGAATAGGTGAATGAATACACTCAAACAGTTGAATATCATATCATCACGCCATTTTTATAAAGTGTGTTGAAAAACATTTATTGGCCAGCTACAGATCTTTAGGCATCGGAATATAATTTGTTAGACATTTCTTCATCTTCTTGAACGGTACCCTCTTTACAAAGCGATCATGGCTATCATGTACTAGCAGTGTGCATAATGACTTCCGTGGGACTACTAATGCTGTTATCCTTTAACTCATATATATTTCTTTCTTATGTGATACGCGCCGTCAGAGAAGAATGGCGCCTGTTGGTAAGGTTCGCTACTCAAGATCGCCACGACCACTCTGCCAAGAGTGTAGCGACGAAGAAAACGGTGTGATATTGACTGCATTGCTGTTTTTATTTATTTTCTTATTTTAAATGTCCTCGTTAAAACCATCGCGCAGCAGCTGTTGGACATGGTCTGCGCGCACAACCTTTACGTTATTTTGAACCTCGCAGGAGGAAGCAAGTTTTGACTCAATTGACTCTATTTGAAGATTTGGTGTTGGTGAAATTTTAAACTGCTGGTATGATTGGACACAAGAATCCACAGAACTTTTTATTTGGACTAAACGTGAGGCACAGGAAAATACTTTGTCACAAGCCAGGAGTGTTATCGAAAAACAAGCTGAGTGCAGGTTGTTGGCAGTAATCACAATAAAATAACTATCTAATTCGAAGCTTAGTACTTTAAATCTCAGCAGGGTTTAGTTTGCGATAGTGTCTAATGATCATACTAGTTTATTAAGTATATGCAGTCGTCCGTTTACTATTTTCTTTTTGTGTCTTATTTGCGTTACGCCAAACAATACAAGTATACAAGAAAGATAGTTAAATCAGGAAAAGACTATGCTTGCTTTAGTGACTGTTTATTTTATAGATAGTTAAGTATATTTCACTTATTTTAGTTCATTTACGTATCCCTTGTCAATGTCAGCAACAATCCTCATCGTAAATAATTTAGCTGTAACAAGTCTCTACCTACTTCATTCCAGCGAAATATTGACGTCACATAACTAAAATGGCAATTTAAAAATACAAGAGCATAATAATTGACCTCTCGCAGCCAGCACTCTGCAGCCGTGAAAGTAAAAGAGTAACCAATAACGTAGGAAACCTGTAGTTAATTAAAAAATGGATTCTCGGAATTTTATTCCCCTGCAAGTTAAGTACAAAAAATCACTCCTGTATTCCCAATTGATGTAGATTGTAGGCAAACATACGAATCGTTAAAGAGACGTGAGTTTTGAAGATCTTTACTTTAGATTTAAATATAGACCAACATGTTTATTTTAGCTTCTCCTTTTGTCAGTGTCAATGATTAAGTTCCCTTTCTGTATCTACATACATACATACATACATAAAATCACGCCTTCCCAAATGGGGTAGGAAGAGCACACGAAACATGACATAGACAAAACTATTATTAAAACTACATCACGATTCGCAGCCACTTCAAGCATAGGTTTGCAAAGATGGAAGAGGTAGAATAGTGACAGGTTGCTAGCCTGTCGCCTAAAGCATACCTAAATCTATTTCCTTAGTCGCCTCTTACGACATCCACGGAAGTAATGGAGAGGTGTTATTCTATCCCGACACCACACGGTCTCTAAAAGGTCCTTAATATCGCCTTAGTAATTTACCATCCTGCTTGTGTTTATTACGTGTTCTTTTTGTACTATAAAGTGTTTACGTTACTTACTTAAAAATATACGAGGCAGCATGCTAGTCTGTCACCTACAGCATACGTTAGCTTCGATATTTGAAGTTACTATAAGTCATTAAATATTACTGTAACAAAAATATCAATCAGGGTCAGACCCAGCCACTTGCCGAAGTAACGCTTCGTACCCAAGAGGTTAAAACTGTAATTGGTCTAAATTTCCAAGGGCCCCGCTAATTTCCTGTCGAGTTGCTATCACAGGGAATTGTATATTAATTCAACGAGATTAGAAACCGTCTTTGCTTGAGGTTCTGCTACCTGGATTTGTTTGCTTGTTTATCTTGCATTTAACAGGTGCTTGCTGGCGCTTTTGGTAGGAAAATTGACGGGTTTTGTTTGATGTTTTGGAAGCACGGATTTTATATTATGTATATTTTATGGCCTGCGTATAGTGTCGGGTATTCCGTGTAGTACCGGGTACTTTGTATAGTGTCGGGGTCTGTCGTGTAGTGTCGGGTCACCCAAATAGTTGCGGGTCCCCATGTAGCGTCAGGTACCATGTAGTATCAAGTTTATCATGTAATGTCGGATCCCCCGTGTAGTGCCTGGTCCCCATATAGCGTCGGGTACCTTGTGTAGTATCGGGTCCCCCGTGTAATGTCCAGTCCCCCGTGTAGCGTCGGGTCCCCCGTGTAGTGTAGGATTCAGGTCGTGGCTTCGGGCCCCCCGTGTGGTTTTGGGTGCTCAATGTACTGTCGGGTCCCCAATTTAGTGCCGGATCCCCGGTGTAACGTTGAGGTATGTTCTAGACAACAGGCTAGCACCCTGTAGCAGCTTTAAACTAAAATCCTAAAAAAAATGTTTTTTTAAAAGTGGCTGCGAAACGTGAAATAGCTTTCAGTATGCAACTTTTTTCTGTGCTCTGCCTAACCCTTTTGGGAATACAGGCATAAAGATGTACATTATGAACATTTTTCTAAGCTATAGTTAAGTGTTACTAAGTATAAAGTTGGTGAGATAGACATTTAATAACTGTAGATATCTAACTGTTATGTTTCCTGTCACAGTATGGTTCCATACAAATTCACTTCATTGCCAGGTAAGCCAATATTTTTAGAGCAAAGTGACTTATATTCAAAACTACACTATAAAATGCAAATATGCTAGTTAGGATTCCGAGTTTGTTAGCACTAAAACTTTACTTCATTTTCACAATAATGCATTGACGCGGATCGTAGACAAAATAAACAGTCCACGAACTTTTTTAAATGCTATTTACTGTTCTAATAAATCATCATCATCATTAAATAGTATAAAATAAAGTCGCTTTCACTTGTCTGTCCCTATCTCACACATAGGTAGGTTTATACAGGGTGGCCCATCTAAAACGGTCAGTATGGGGAAGTCCGAAACTATACGAGATACGAAGATCTCTTCTTAGGAACCATGACATCGATTTTAATGAAAAGAAAAACTGCATTCATACATTTAAAAAAAAATGTGTACTCAGTCCGGGAATCGAACCCGGTTGTTTTGAAAAAAAAAACTAAGTATTTCTATTTAGATATCGATTGCGTGGGTCTTAAGCAGTAAATATGTGTGTATAACATGATTTCTAAAATTAATAAAATGCAGTGTTTTTACATGCTTTGATTTTATTTTAGTAGGTGTTCGAAGTGACCACCGCATTTCTCAATAGCTACTACGTTTGTAACTGTGATCACTCTGAACACCTACTAAAATAAATTAAAGCATGTAAAAACAATGCATTTTATTCATTTTAGAAATCATGTTTCTTGCACATATTTACTGCTTAAGACCTACACAATCGAAATCTAAATAGAAATAGATTTTTTTTTTCAAAACAACCGGGTTCGATTCCCGGACTGAGTACACATTTTTTTTAAAATGTAAGAATGCAGTTTTTCTTTTTATTAAAATCGATGTCATGGTTCCTAAGAAGAGATCTTCGTATCTCGTATAGTTTCGGACTTCCCCATACTGACCGTTTTAGATGGGCCACCCTGTATAACATTTGCATAAAATATAGTAGAAACACACTGATAATTTTAATGGTTTTTAATATTAATATTATGTTGTAATTCTGTATTTTATGCGAATCTGTATTCCATGCGTAACAAGCAACGTTAGATCGTGTTTGTGCAAAAATCTAATAGCCTGGCGTGTATTTTAGAAATTGACCAACAAATGGATTAAAATTTGAATGAAAAAAATGTACATGTGATGCCATTTTCGGATTCAGAAAGCCATGTTACGTTTTTCATCATTGCCGTAGAGTATAATCCGATAATGATCTGTGTTCGTAAAAATGGGAATCCTCGCTGAATATTGTAGAGATGTATAAAATATATACTCTTCAATCTAGTCTGTGCCACGTTTGGCAGTAAAACAATATGTTTAATATTTTCGAGTAAGATATATGTTACTGTATATTTTGATAAAGTTTAAAAATCTTCTCAAAAACAATGAATTATTGATGTAAAACTATAACTATTTGTTAAGGGTATCACCTCGTGCAGGGCTCGGATCGCTACCACCATCTTACCTGCTAATCCTGCCGCAATGTAGCAGTGCTCGCATTGTTGTGTTCCGGCATGGAGGATAAGACAGCATGTATGATTACAGTACTGTCAAATGAGGCATTAAACCCTTTAGCTCAAAAGCAAACGAGCAAACGGATGACCTCATGGTAAACTAACGCCATAGGTACATATTACAGACTCGTTTCGTAATATTAAGATATCTTATCTAGTGTATCGCGTTAGCATACCATCACCCACTTCCTCGTTCGCCTTCCTTATGGTATAAAAATATATACCTAAAGGATCATGATAAATAATATTAATACATACTAACATACATACATACACTCTCGCCTATGTTCCCATAATATTAATAATGTATAAAATATGTAATCAAGAATTATATTACGCGTATGATGATTGTCTTCCATTCATTCGATCCTTTTAAGTCAATCTCTCTCTTAACTCACCATGTACGTCTGGAACGGCACAGCGCAAATAGTCGAGTAGAGGCGCGGGCAACATTAACTATAGGTTAACCTACCTATCATTGTTTTTTTTAGAAAGTGAATGATAGACGTTAAATACCATGTGGCTAGCCTGTCGTAAGTTGTTATTATACAAATCGACGCTGGAAAGGCAAAATGTGATAATCAACATTTTTTAATTACACGGTAAAATCATCAAATTTAGCGGATAAGGTGAGATGGGATAACTTACTATTCTAGAAATTATCTTATTCCGTTTTGCTCTTTCCAGCTTGAAATATTAATTTGTGTTGGTGGAATGTATGATAATAATCTTAAAACCAGCATCAGGTTTCTAAAAGTTACTTTACACTAGGTAGAAAAGCCAGAAGGTGGCCGTTGATGACGATGAAGCGCGAAAGCTGAATTTTTGAACGAAAGATAAATTAAGATGCGTCAATAGAAAACTCCACTTAATATTCTACGTGAAAAGACTAACTTCTTGAACTTTTCATAAAGGTCCGATCGAGCCCCAACGCAAATCCATTTGAACTTCATTTGGTCTGATTGCAGAATTGCAATTTTCAATAAGACTCGGACCAATTGAGTCTCATTTTAATCGTTTTCTGGAGCGTAAGGGGCGGATATTAGATTTTACCTCCGCATTTGGAGATATAATTTAATCACAACTGCTTTCAGTTTAAATGAAATCATAAGACTAATGAGTTTGATGGCCGCTTTTGATGCTGTGATGGTATTTATGATGGTAATGGCTTCATTAACTTTCGACGAAAAGAGGGGTTATGAGTTTGATATGTGTGGTGTGTCTGTAATTATTGCATGTGATATTGTGGATTGTTGTTCTTGAACGAGATAATCTAGTACTAAATATTTGGGTTAAATTAAATTAATTTGTGACTGCTTAAATTTTTGGTTCGGAAAATAATTAAAATCAGTCTTTAATTTAATTTTTTAGAGTTCCATACCCAAAGGGTTTAAATCTTATGGCACATTCCAATATGACTATCGACGGTTCAACTAGCCTGAGACAGAAACTCACTAGTACCTAACCTAGACTATCGGTGGATTCAATATTGGCACCCTCATTACGTCAAGCAAGCAACGTTGAAATGACACCTTAAATTTTACGTCAAAACACCAAGCCGATATTTTTAGAACCAAAAATTAAAAAAAATAATCATTGTAACGATTAAGAAATTCAAAAAATTACTACGAAAAATAAAGATAAGAGAGTACGCGAGGCCTCTCCGCAGCGAGATGTTTACGCGAACGTTGTTGTTATTATTGTGGATTAACAAGGAGCTTACTGAAATTCTAATTTTGGGCAGTGGCCAAACAAAAATAGCGCCGTAGTACCCGCCTACGCGATCCCGCTGTGATTTATGCCACACCTAATAATACATCGAAGTTTCGACCGACTGTATAACAAGTTTGCAAACTCGTTCGCACCGAAACTGTTCGATCACGCGATGTGCGCTTTAAATGGCAAACAATTACCAGTAATTGGCTAAAATTATAATTAAGCTTTCTATAATAATACTAATATAAACTATGGTTGTTCCTAGAATAGATTTTGACCGTGGCCTGGTTACAACTAATATCACCAGAACCCCGTTACTCATGAAAAATTGATTTCCTCTAGAGTAAAAAGAGTCATCCCAGAGGTAAGTGTTTTCAATTCACGTTTGGTCAAATTGACTTTTAAAGAGCTGTGTGGTTGTATGTGGCTACGTTTGTAATAATAATCCAGTTAATCTCAAAAAAAACATCAACACTGTATGGACTTCCGTAGAAGACTTAAAACTTGCGTTAGACGTATTTGAATCTCAGCCAAAGCAGAGCGGAGCCACAGAAAACTATGGAAGCTTGGTAAAAACTATTGTCACTAGCTTGATTTACGATGGCGAAGTATTTACAGTCTGGACCGCTGAAAAGTGATAACGAATAGTCAAAGTTTGGCCGCTCCCTGAAACTCACGTCCATAAAATTCGTACGTCGGTCTGTTACAGCCCAATTAATCTTAGTTTAAGACTGTCAGAATTTAGATTAAGATAATTAAGTCGGAGGAAATTGATTTGAGACGGTTTTAATGATGAAGCCCCGTTTGTTTGTCGTCCTTCAAACTGTGTTAACTGATATGTGTGTATTACAAATTTATGGGTTGGTTTGTCGAATGTTCTTAGTTTTGTTACGCGTCTAAGTATTATTTTCTGTCAAGTTTTTGACGGCATTTGCGGCACAATTAAAAAAGACATTCTGTTTTTGTATGAGATGGTTCTTCATGATTAAAAGGTTTCGTCGGGGTATAAAAGGGTGGTTTTCATTTAAACTTGTTGGATCTCTGTCTAAATTGTTATTATTTAAATTCGAGCAATCCAATAATGGGTACCTATTGTTTTGTTTAAAATTAAAAAATAGCAAAAACTGGTGAGGCGATGATACAAAAAATGTTTGTATTTTTTCGATTTCATAGGAATCCATGGAGCCATTCATCAAACGTTTTTTTTTTCGTGTTTGTTTGCGGTTTTAAATTGAAAATCTAGGATTGTACATACCTGACACTCGGCAATTCGTATTCATAAAACTGACGTGCGTGAAGCGATTTGAGAGCGACGATCGTCGTTATAAACTTTATTAAGTAGTAAAACTATTTACTGTAATTGTTTTTTAATGAACATCTCCTCAATACATCCATTGTTCTTTTCCAACTGTATACAATTTGAAAGCCCTTAAAAAAATCTAGTTCACCCTACCATCGCCGTCTAGGTCTACCGGATCGGCCTTCTGGGTTGTTGGCTGTCCACTCGGTAACCACCGAGTGTAAGAAAACCATCTTGGCTCACAACTTGTCCGGCATAGGTACTACAAAAGTTTCTTCAGCTTAGACCACATTTTAGCCTTTATCAATATTTTGTCAAGATGCAAATGCTCAGATAAATTATAAAAATAAAGACAAGACTAAAATAGAGACTACGGAGTTATCTCTAAAGGGAGCTCTCCCGACCAACCTCATCCATGTTTGGTGTACTTGTGCCAGATTCATCTAATTCAGCATGCAGGCTATCATGTAATAGGTATGTCAGCCCAGGGTTGCGCTTTGTGCCATTGCCGAGCTAGTCTTTCTTTTATATCTCTTCAGTTCTCGTAACGTTTTTAGTCGGTCCAGTGGGCTTTGGATCTACTTATGATGACTCGATTGCGCTGCAATTTTAAGTGTTTCTTTGATAACTCTTGAGACGTTCTTGTTTGTGGGGTAATGAATACACGGTCCTGACACGGACATTTAACAAAACGGCCCCATCAAGTTACTAGGCTTTCTTTATTATTCTTTTAGGCTAAGGTCTTTTTTTATTGTTCGTTCGTAACGTCATTTTGAATTTTCAGTAATTGCCCGTAAAGCAAGTTTATAATGTTATTTTTCTTTTAGTTTTAAGTTTCCAAAGTCGTACTGAAAATCAACGTTACAGCTTGCCCCAATAATGTAAAGTTACTTCTGTGGTTTCGTGTGTTCTGCCTACCCCATTTGGGAATGGAGGTGCCATGCTGGTATACAAAAATAAGTAACAACAAGTTGCTAGGCAATCGCTTGCAATGTCCCGTAATTGATTCCTTAAGACGCTTTACTACAGGCATAATAAGAAATAAAGAGGTGTAAATTCTAAACCCGAAAACACCCGTTTATAATATTAGTAGGATAATCTTCATCAAAGAATAACTTTACAAGGACAACGCGCTTGTAAACCTAACGACCACAACACAATCTTCTGCGACAATAATTGAAAAACACATCTAATTATTATTTCACGAAGAGCCTTTGTGTGTTTCTAATTACGTTCGCTAAGATAACATAGGGAGGGGAGATTATCTCGTCGGAGTTATTAGAGCAATTTATTTTCGTTCATCTTTATTCAGTGGAGGGACCAACATTCGTATCCCTCAATTCCAGTGACAAACCAATAAATTAGGATTTAAATGACAATGGCGAACACTTGTAAAGGCACAATGCCACAATGGATCCCGTGAGATTTGATATTGGTTTCAATCGGGTTACCTCTCGCATAGGTAGGGTTTCGTGCATTCGGAATCAGGCATTCGATCGTTTTTGCTTGAAAATCCAATTTAACTCGTTACTCGCGTTTTGTACCTTAGTGAGATTTTTGGAGCTTGCTGTATCATTTGATTAGAAAGCTCACTTTTTAGTTTTAGCGAGACATTGAAGCAATTTTAAAAAGAGTTCCGTTTTTCTTTTTTTTTTTTAGAAACGCTTAGAGTTATACCATTGCGATATTGTGCTATTTCGTCAGTAAGTTGCCATCACTAACTTTCGTAACTAAACTGAGATTCTTTTCCTCAAGATGGTCAAAGAGTAACCAGAACCAACAAGCGTGTATGAACCCATCCAAATTCCAATTGGGTTGGAGTTTTCCAAAAATATAATATACAGGGTTATTTGTAAATCACTGACACCCTTTTAACCCTGTATTCCTACCACATAAACGAATGTTTTTTGTTTTACGGTTTTTGTCATAACTCAATATTTATCGAGTAGTAACGTTTTGAAAATTTGAGACTAACTCTGTTTCATTCAATACTCTGTGCCGTGCTACTGGTACTTGTGACCGGCCGGTCGGCACGTGGCTACTGCGTAGTCCCGCCCATCGTAAATTCGCGCGCATTTTGCAGTTTTCAAAAATTATGTATTGGTTCTGTCTGATTCCATGTTTCCTTCGTAATTGACCAGGCTTAGAACTGGCTACATTCAATTAATGAAGGTTTGTCTAAAGTTATCCACGTAAGGGCCTGGCCACATGTCCACGACACGACGTCGTAGTCGT
>BHDV01063546.1:0-20793 GCA_005406045.1 Adoxophyes honmai
TATTCAATGAAGAAACGTCTTTTATTATGTGTTGATCGGAAGAAAGAATATAGTCTATTTCGTTCCTAGCATTTCCTGCAGGTGACATCCAAGTCCAACGGCGTTGTGATTTTTTGAAAAAGAAGGTATTACTTATACTCATGCACTGTCCGAAAGCAAACTGAATAAGACGGCCACCGCGTTCATTCCTGGCACCTAAGCCATGTGGTCCAAGTATATCGTCATTATCCGACGTCACTCTCGAGCCTACTTTCGCGTTAAAGTCGCCGAGTACAACAGTCCATGTTCCTTTGTTTTCCTCGCATACCTTATTAAGGAGGTCGTAATACTCTTCTAACTCGTCATCGCTGTGTGAAGATGTTGGAGCATACGTTTGGACAAGGGTTAAGGTGTTCTTATCCGAAATAGACATCTTAAGTACAGCTACTCTATCAGAGTAGCCCAAAAACTCCAGAATGTTGTTTTTCCATTTCTTCTTCACGAGAAATCCCACACCATACAGCCCACCAGCTGTTCCATAATGGTAAAATACGTCACCATTCCTCTCGACCGTTTCTTCGCCTTCTCTACGTACCTCTGACAGCCCCACAATGTCCCACTTGATTTCACTAAGAGCGTGTTCCAGCTCCACGAGACGCTCCTCCTTCATCAAAGTACGAACATTGTAGGTGAGAACGTGTAGGGTATCGGTGTCCATTTTACTAAGCTTAGTCGTTTGACGGGGGGTCGTATTCGCCCGGGGATTCTTAGCACCCCTTACTCCAGGACTGGTCCAGCTTCCGTCAGGGTCGGGGTCGCTGGAGCGGCCGGGCACTGGGGGCCGAGACGGGGAATTGTACATTTCATGTGCAATAGGGGGTTTGGATCATAACCCACCACGCTGGTCCAATGCGGGTTGGTGGGTGGTTCGCCAGAGCCTCGTTCGTTGTATAGCAGGGTGCACCGCGAGCAGGTGAGGTTGGCTTGGAGTTCGAAAGATGTAATATGGACTCCCTATCACCCTTTAAGTATATTATTATAATAAGTAAATATGATAAAATTCCATCATGATCGTTAGTTACAAAATAATAGACAGAAAAAATATTTTTTACGAAAATTGTAACAACCCCCCCCCCTTCCGAAAAGTTCATTATTTTCAAGTTTCAAGTTCAAGTTCATTATTTTTTTACATTGGCGAGCACAATGAAACATGTGAAAAATGTTGAGGGTAAGTTTTGACGTTTTGAGCACCTATGTAAGCTTTTTGACCTTGTCCCCTTCTAACTAGCCTTCAATATAATTATTTAAATAAACAACATTATTACTGTTATCTTTATCTGTAAAAAGTTAGGCAACATTAACAAACACATCATAACTCTTCTCTCGGTATTTTGTACTCTGGGGCATTGTGTCCTTACTCTTAAAAAATAAAAAGCATGCTAGGTCTGTGAGATTGTTCGCTCGTTGCATTGTGAAAAACATAACAAATATTAAATGTTTAAAGCACCCCACAACAACTGATTAACACTGTATTTTTTCAAGTAAATAGAAATAGAAAATATCTAAAGTTTTTTCCTTACGTAAAAAGAAGAAAATATGGCACATTCTAATCAATTTTGTTCTAATTTCTACAATAAAATTGGCGTAGAACTACATAAAACAGAAAAATACTTTCACAAAGAGGTTACTTGTAAATGGTCAGGTATACCTACAAAGTATTTAAATACCTAATTTAAATATTATGACAATCATGTTCCATCATAAAACATGTTACACGCTTTTAGTATCTTTTTCTTTACAATAATTAGTTAAAATATGCAAACACAAGTGTAATTATGTGACGTTAGATACGGAAAATAACACGTCAACTTCGATAACCGGGCTTAACAGGGAAGTGAAGGTCGAACTAGGAACTGCTTAATTTCTAGTCCATAATGCTTATTTTTGACTGACTTTCTTTTAAAACTAATTATTCACCTCAATCTTGCTATTTCAGATCACTCCTAGTCCTACCCAATTTTTTTTATATTTCATCGCATTAGTCGTTTGAAGGCTGCTCGATAAAATGTTTTTATGTTGCTAAGTCAAATTTTCCGTAAACAAAATGTAATTTAATTCCCCACCAAAAACATTACTTACCTACCTAAAACTGGCATATTTTAAGTGTCTACATTGAACATAAACACGTTGCTAGTCCTTAGAAAGAACAAATAAAATAAAATATAGAAACATTAAAATTACATACAAAATAATATTGCTTCGCGTTTCCTAATTTCACCGAAGTAAAACAGCATTTTTGCTACCAAAGTTTATATATAATAAGGGCGGCTACATACATACGGAAAAAATCCGTTTCGGAATCTCGATTCGGAATATCAAACGCAGTCAATCCATATAAATCTATGGACCGGCCACATACAAACGGAAAACTACCGTCTGTGTGTGGCTCATCCATAGATGTCTATGGATTTAATGCGTTCGGATATTCCGTTTCGATATTCCGAATCGGGATTCCGAAACGGAATTCGGTATGTATCTGGCCGGCCTAAGAGGAATTCAATTTTCTAGTTGCAGTAGGTATATAATATTACATTGTACCTGCATTTCGCAACTAAGATAAACAATGAAAACAAATCTATTAACAACCTTACTAAGCGCAGTTTTCCCCGCGTTCGTTTCCACCGCTTGCCCGTTACACTGTAGTAAAATTATTCCTCGTGTTAGGACGAGTTTGGAGTAACCTTGTTATACGATTTAATTGTTGGAACAGAATAGGCTACACCTTATACTTGGTTTAGTTTGTACAATGCAGAGCTCGGGTCGAGTCGCTCTACTCGGGGCCTTACTGGCGAGCCTCAGGTGAGGTTGTCAGTGTTATCAGACGATCGTAACTAAACTATTTAAAGCAAATTATAAAAGTAATCGTATAATAAACAACACAATCTCACGCGTTAACGTTTAAATTATCCTACTCGCAATTTTCGCGATTAACAAACGCTTGTTTATTTTTAAATTTGCGGACAATCGCTTTAAACTTACTTAAAAATAATCCGTTTTGATCGCATTACAGTATTCGGGCTCTGACTAAAGCACTGTTAAAAATGAGCGCGATTCGCGTAACTTTCAAACTTTGTAATCAAACGTCGTCTACATACATCGTGTTCTATGAATCTTATCTCAAAAGCGACAAACAAACCTAATACATTACTGACTAACATCCGACTCAGTGAAATAGTGTTTTACTCTTGTGCTAATTATATTAATTGCCAAAAACAATACGGTTTGTTTTCATAGCCTGCTGAGAGCGGTGCGAGGGGCGGACGGCACGACCAATTACACGTTCCCCAATGGATTCATGTTCGGTGTTGCCACTGCGGCTTACCAAATAGAGGGTGCATGGAATGAGGATGGTAAGTAAAAACCGGATAAGTGCAAGCTAGACTCGTGGATGATTCCATATTACATTATAATATAAGACATTTATTTGTGAAGCAAAAAAAAAAAAATTTAATTTCAAGGATAACCGATTAAGAGACAAAATTAACTTTACCGTTGTGTCCATAGATTAGGAAACCAACTGCAAATATGAATTTGTAACTGTTTTTTTTTTGTGATGTAACAAGTTTTAGACTTTTCTTTACTAGTGCTATGCGACATTATTCCTTGTCAGAATTTGTGGACTTAGGTCAATAGTACCCTGTCGGTTTTTGGCGTCTTTGATGTATATGACAAATGCGTCTGATCGCGTACCTACATTTGGAGATTTTATTTTTTCACACCATCAAGGATTCTCAGATTTCAGCGTTTCATTAAATTTCCTACGCGGTCCTGAAAAATAGAGTCTCAATAGACAAAGACACAGACAACAAAGTGCTCTTATAGGTATTCCTTTTTTCCTTTAGAGTTACGGAACCTTAAAAATGTTATGGCGAAAATGCTTTTTCTTAACACAAGACAAAAGACGTAACTAGTCAATAATACTACTGTTTACTCTATGTATTTATTATTCCAATGATAAAACCCATATGCCGTCAACTGTTTACAAAGCAAAATAATCATAACGAGTTTTAAAAGTGATGAATAGTTAATTGTAACGGAAACTTGTCAGGTACTTCTTGAGTTTTCCGCGGATCACTTAAGTTTTATTTTATTTATTCAGACTTAAAAAATGTCTTATATATTTAATAAAAAAAATTACTAACGTTTTGTTACTTTCGAGAAACTACACGAGTGTATAATAATTATTCAATTGTGCATCAACTAGTCCACGCAAAAAAAACGCGATTCAATTACTTTATTGACTATGCCATAATAATGGTAATGTAATGTTTGCGTTCGTTATAACCATAAAGATCTGTATAATTTCACAATTTCTTTCCACGTTTTAGACACGTTTTAAATTTAGAATTACATAACTTTATTACCTTTTACGTAAAACTCCGACGGTTTGGATAATTTTCACTTTCCTATTAGTATGTTTTACACCAAGGGAATAAACTAACTAAGCCAATCCAATACATACTCGAGTTAGTTTTACTCCCGAACTAAGTGAGGAAGTTTATTAAACCGAGGTAATGTTATGTTGACTTATTCTCAAGGCCCAAACAATACTTTTACTTCAAGTTCGATGAAAGCCTCTTACCTAAAGACTGTAACTTGTTACGGATTTAAATGCCTATGTTTATAAGGAGATGGAAAGTAATGACTTTCTACCAAACTTTTAGAGCTAGAGTTTTTACGTAAGATTTTAATGACATTAAATTTAATTTTAGCTAGAGGAAGACCAATCAATCAAATTATCGATATAAAGTGTTAACTTGAAATTTTCCTTATTGAAAAAATTGGAACCACCTGTCATAGACTCAGAGGTAAAAAAAGTATAATCAGTGAGTTACACCTGGACTAAATCAGAATCCTTCCTTTCCATCAGAAGGAATAGAGGTCAATCGCTAGTCACTTTATGTATTAGAAAAGCATCATAATGTGTAAATATGTATGTTTTATGTTAGTCAGTCAGACTATGGACAAATATTGGTATGTACTAATAATTAATTAAAGTAACGAAAACTAAGTTAGTATTCTATTGCAAAAGTCTCACTAGAATCTAGGTCAAAGGTGCCTTGCCAAAGTTAGAATCTTTTAAATTGCAGATATTTTGCAATTATTAACATAAAATTAGTATAATATTTCCATAAAATGACCTTGACCCAATGATTAGTAGTTTTTATTCATTAAAACATTAGAACAGGTAAGGTTTGTGGCTATAATTTATTGCATAATTTATTTTCATTCTCAAGAAATATAGTCCTCCGATTTTAATAAAATATTCCGAAGATAACTGTGCCATTCTGAATACATTCTTATAAAAAGAGAAGTTTCACAAATTGTCTACGACACGTGGCTTTTCTCAGATTTTAAAGATTTTTGAAGGGAATTGCTCAGACTCAGCAGCATTGATTTTATATGGAGACTTAGGTACTTCTGTACAATACAACTGGGGACACTATCTACTTGACAGTATTAAAATCAATACGAGTATGTCCATTGATCATGAACAAACTAATGCTAAAATTTCTAAAATCAAAGAACCGAAATTGACATCCGAAATAAAATGGTATGCCTTAACCTTTTAGATCGCATTTTTCCACAATTATCCCGCAAAACCATGCATATGGGTATAAAAAGTAGCACAATATTGTTTCCGATGTTGATAGCCCACTAAATAGTAATCAAGGTCATAGAATGCCTCTATTGATTGGGGTTTCTTTCCAGGCAAAGGAGAGAGCATGTGGGATACGTTTCTACACAAGAATCCTGATTATACCCCGGATCGTTCAAATGGAGATGTTGCGGCAGATTCTTACCACAAGTACATGGATGATGTGGCTATAGTTAAAGAATTGGGAGTAGAGTATTACCGCCTGTCTATATCTTGGCCAAGGTAGGCAAAACAAGAACTGTTTTTAATGTAATTGTGACACTTGAATTAAATACTAATTTGTAAATGTTTACACATTATCCCTTTTTTGGATTCCGTAGCCAAAGCGCCAACGACGGAACCCTTATGGATTTGTCTTGTCAGTGTTTTTTTTTTCGAAACCATCAGAACTATACTATGTAAACCTTCTGTGAACCGCATGGAGATTTTCACACAAAAATAGAAGAAAAATACAATATATTTTGGGGATCTCGATACTTAGAATTGAAAATCCAAAAAAAAAAATGTTTTTTTCAATTTAGGATTTGAGATAAAAAAACAAACTTTACCTACACATTAACTACTTACATAAACAAGACTCCTGTTCTTTTTCCTTTCCTCTTTTTCTCCTTTCTTCCTATTGTGGTAGTAAAACACACAAAATGTTAAAAAGACAAATCCACGACTATAGCACGTTAGGTAACCAAATTTAGGTTAATAATAATTAGGTTAATAAAGTTAAAAAAAACTTAGGTAAAGGTTAAAAAGGTTAGTGACAATACGCGTGTTTTTGTAACTATAATCAAGATAGCGTCAGTACGTCTAAGGCGCTGCGCAGACGACAGACTTTTGTGCGATCGAGTCTGCGGAGCAATAAAAATTCTGAATGGAAACTCTCTGCGCGCCATTCAGAGTTTTTATTGCTCCGCAGACTCGTTCGCATTAAAGTCTGTCGTCTGCGCAGCGCCTTAGTATGTTCAAAATGATCCTGCAGTCGATAACAATTTCGTTTGCGAGTTATCGCAAAATTGTATGGAAATTTTGCGATAACTCGCGAACGAAATCGTTATCGACTGCATGACCATTAGACGTACAGGTGTCTTATTTGCTTATCGGTCAATAACCTAAACTGGTTCAGGTGAATAACGACATTATGTATATTAGTCACGGTAGACTTGTAGGGTGTGTTTTCGTTTTATTACTCGTGTGTAAGAATGAAAAAATGCAATATATTATGTATATTTAATTACCTGCTGCTATGTTTAAGGTCAATGAACCAGCAAACGGTGATCTGACTTCCGTTATTTAACATTTATAGCGGTTCTAAAATTAACTTTGAGGCATTATAGTTTTCAAATTAAAAAGTAATAAAGTTCAAATTTACTTTTTCAAAATTAAATGCGCAAGAGAGTTAGTTAGTACGTGGTTTAGAATAAAACCCATCCATTTCTCCAGTGGATGACTTAAAACTTAAACCCTAAAAGATACGAAGCATGAGGTGGAGGTCTATGTACGTTGCGTGTGCTCTGCCTACACTATTTTCGAATACAGGTGAGATTTATGTATGTATGACGTACAAAATATGTTTATACATGTGGCTAAAACCCGAACATTTTATCCATAATCACGAATACAACATTCACCAGAATCCATAAAAAAATCGAGTGTTTCTTAACGATCTGTTTTTAAGTCTGTTATCGTGATCGTTAAGTTGCATACAACTTTATGACGACCACCGAGATTAGCAAAAAAAATAAAAAGGCAGAATATCTGAAAAAAAAACTATAGCGTCATGATTTCATTACATAATATAAAGGGTGAACTCTAATTGGTGATACAAAATTAGTACTACTTACTCAGTTAATGCTAAGTAATAATGCATTAGCGCAATCACATTCAGATAATATTTAGGATATTCATACTAAAGTGGAATTAAATTACGACTTCAATGTATGGACATCTCACATTTTATAAGATTAACTAGCTGTGCCCGCGTACATAAAAATGTAACGTATTCATGTAAAACTCTTTGTAAAAAGACACTAAAATTAAAATAGCAAATAGAGAACAAATTAAAAGCACAAAGCCGAACATATCACTTAAAATATAATCTCTTCCTGCTGACCTTCAAGCGTTTAACAGAACATGAGACATAAGTAAAGTAATTATTACACGTCGTTATTATTAATACATTTGCTACTAAAATCTTTATTTTTATGTTAGCTGAGTATTAACCTAAATGACCTAACTCAAAAAAAAAACCAAGTCTCTTACAAACCTGACGCAATAAATAAAAATCAAGAAACAAGCAAATGCACTCCGCACACAAAAGTTGTTCCAAAGGAAACCAACCTTAACTCAAGCAATTCAGTGCCACAGTCCGGCTTCAACAATGGCAAATTTATTCGCACAGGTTGCTGCCAAATGGTACAGACAACAATATAAGCAAAGCAGGCGTGAGATACTACCGCAAAGTGATAGAGGCGCTAAGGGAAGCGAATATAACGCCAGTTGTTACCTTGTTCCACTGGGACCTGCCGACACCTCTCATGGATTTGGGTGGTTGGGCTAATCCCATCATGGTGGATTACTTCAAAGATTACGCGAGGGTTGTCTTCAACCTGTTCGGTGACGTTGTGAAGATATGGACGACTATGAATGAACCGCATCAGCACTGTTACAATGTAAGTATTATTTAGTTACCTTTAGAGAATGAAACTAATGTGAGACTAACTCATAATGAAAAATACTAAGGTCTTAGGTAAATCAAATTTAGCTTCTCGACGTTTCGGCCGCGTTACAGCGACCGTGGTCACGAGTTGACTGAAGCAGAGCGCGACGTTTGTTTCGCAGCCCGGGTCCTTCGAACTACCCGCACTTGATTTTCATCAGTAACGGATCCTCGAACTACCCGCGTTTCATCAATATTCGCGAATAAAAAATTAAAATTTTATATAAAATTCGCGATTAAGTCCCGCGTTCATACATATAAATATGAGTGAGAATCGCGAAAGTTTAAAATATTACAATCAAATTTAGCTTGAAATATTTCGGGCTAGTCCGCTTTATTCGAAAACTAGCTTGCCGCCCGCGGCTTCGCCCGCGTGGAATTCGGTTATATTGCGGTATAAAGAGAACATTCCCTCGGGAACATTTTTTTTTTCCGAGATAAAAAGTACCCTATTATTTAATCCGGACTTCTAACTTTACGTCTGCCAAATTTCAAAGCAATCGGTTAAGTAATTACGGCGTGAAAGCGGAACAAACAAACAAACTCACTTTCCGATTTCTAATATTAGTAAGGATAAGGCAGAGTCATGCAAGAAAATGTGACTGAAAAACTTCCGTGGACATAAGTTAAGGTATTTTATGGGAGATGGGCTGGCAACCTGTCACTATTAAATATGCACCATTTTAAACTAAAATTGCTAGAAGTGACCCGTAATTCAAAATATCAATTATTTACTACACTATTTGTGAGCGATGTTTACCCTCGTTGACATAGCCCTTCTGTTTAATCAAGGTCAAAAAAAATACAAAGAACGCTATAGACTTTGAGGAAAAAGCTCATTTCCTGCATTTTATACGCATGCATATATAATTAATTTAGACAGCGACATGCGATCAAGATCAAACCTTTCAAGGTGACCGGCAAGATTATATGATTAGCAGATTAAAAAGTAATCGCCCTTCTGAATATCATTATAGGCGATCGAGTCCATTCATAAATTACGTGGGTACGACCATTTGTTCCAAATTAGACCCTTGAATTAACGGTAGCAGCGCTTTGTGCCTCGGAACTTACGAGCCCTTAACACGGTTGGAATGGGCTCATAGGAATTTATGCTTCAATGTTAAAAACTCCTCCATAACTGCTGTGTGTGTATTCTGGATAGGAGTAATCTCTTGTGGTCGTAAGGCATCATTTCAATTTTTTTCGGCTGTGTGGTGTCAAGTTGGAATAAGATCTCTCTATTTGCTCCGAGGATGTTGTAAGAGGCAACTAAGGATTTTTTTTTAATCTTATTTATTTTATAACCATACATATTATGTGTTGTGGTCGTGTAAAGGTTTTTTTTGTCAGGTTAGGTTAGCGTCACCTTTCCATTTGTTCCGAGAATGTTGTACGAGGCAACTAAGGAAATAGGTTTAGATTTGCTTTAGTCGACAGGCCAGTAACCTGTCACCATTATACCTCAACCCAAACCTTGGCTTTGATTGACAATAAGTACGGAGAATTGTAGCACTTTTTGGAGACTAAATATTCTATACTTTATTTGATGCAATTTAAGTCACTTTAATTATCAAAGCCAAAGTCAACTGCCTAAGGGTCACGCTGCGCAGCGGGAAACCACATGCATCGTCGTGCAGCGCCGCGTCGCGTCTCGTCGCGGTGTGAACTGACCCTAAGGTTTAAAAACATATCATATACAATTAAGTAGGCATAAAAGTTTTTTATTTTTTCATTATAGGGCTATGGAAGTGACTATTTTGCACCGGCAATAAAATCTCACGGAGTGGGTGAATATTTATGCAATCACTATGTTTTATTGGGTCATGCCGCGGCATATCACCTATATGACCAAGAATTCAGACCTCATCAGAAAGGTATGCAACTATTAAGCATTATTAGAAAATATTGTCTTGAGGTCGGTTTTTGAATTAGCATTTCTCCGTTTCTCACGTCCTTGCCTAATTCACGATTAGGGACAGTTGTTCCTATTGCACTTTTTAATTTAAAACCTAAAAATATGCTAAAAGGGGCTACAAATGGTGAAAGTCATGATTTTTGTATATGTAGCGTATTGTGACCTCTACCTGCATTTGAGAATACAAGCGTTATGTAGGTATGCAAAAAAATGTGAATAAGTAAATAAATTCAAAGTGATTAATTGCAAGTAACAATCATTTATGAGTAAACGAGCTGTTACCCGCGACTTCGTCTGCGCAGAATAAGTATTTCGGATTGCGTGGCGTAGAATATATGGCATTAAAATTATCACACAAATAATTTTTGAATCGCATTTGACAAATATAACAGCTTTTTTAACAAATTGACGTCTGCCCGTGTTCGGGTCGCGCACTCAGCGACGCGTGACGTTTACCCCGCGCATGCGCGTCACTTCAACGGTTTTGACAGCGGACGCCAAAACTCGCAAATGGTATATTTTACCCGACTTACTTGAGAATTATCGTCGTATATTGGATAATTCACAGAATATCATTACAATTTGTAGCCTATGTGTTATTCTGATGTATAAGCTACATTCTTATAAAGTGTCATTAAAATCCATTCAGTAGTTTTTGCGTGAAGGAGTAACAAACATCCATCCATACATCCATCCATCCATACATCCATCCATCCATCCATACTCACAAACTTTCACGTTTATAATATTAGTAAGATAATGTAAACTAAATCATACATAAGTGCATACAAGTACTATTTACCCGTCGTTATTGATTAAATAGAGTTTTTTTTTCTAAAACGAATAATTAAATATGTAATGTTAGTAATGTTACCCTGAATTTGCTTAACGTGGCACTGGATTTTTGAATACATGTGCTCTGCCTACCCCTCATGGGAATATGGGCGTGAGAATATGTATGTATGTATGTAATGTTAGTAATGTATGTTGGTAAATTTAATAATGCATCAAGTTCCTATACTATTTTATATAATAATTATGGACCTCCGTAAAGTAACGCTTGTTCCAATTTTTTTTTAGGAAAAGTTGGTATTACACTCGATGCGTTTTGGGCAAAGCCTAAAAATGATACCAATCCAGAAGATGTAGAAGCTGCTGAACGGTATCTGCAAATGCATGTTCGTAACAAACTTCAACTTTCTTTCATTATTTCTACTACAGCTTTGCCTTTAGAAAATAAGAACATATTTTTTTATTTTTAATAGCTAGGACTTTACGCACATCCCATCTATTCAAAGAAGGGTGATTATCCGGACATCGTACGTGAAAGAGTTGACGTCATGAGTCGCAAAGAAGGATATACCAGATCGCGGCTACCCATTTTTTCACCTGAAGAGGTAATAAGAATTTACTGTTTACAAAGATACTGTGAACTAGTTGATGAATGTAGATGGAGTGAGAGAAGTATGTCACAATAGATCTGTACGTCGCTACATTATCGCTGCTTAACTTATTGTCTATGTCCCTGTTGTCATATTGTCAGCAATACGATCAATAGAAAGCAGGTTAAATTCAACATGCGAGATTTGACCTGTATTAGTTTACGAACTAACAGAGAGCTCAAGTTAAATTAAAAATATTAATAATGACTCCTTATGAAATTTGTGCTCGTTAGATTAGCCTTGATGACTTTGGCCTTAGATCGGAGAAAAAAAGTAGAATTATCAAAAAAGCTTGTATTAGGAATAGAATTATGAGTATTTATTGTATCTGTAAATAGATCTAACTGCAGGTAGACTTAATATTCAAGTTCAACTTCTCGATGGATTTCCAGGTGAACGCTTTAAGGGGCAGTTCCGACTTCTTCGGGTTGAATCACTATACGACATTTGTAATGTCTCCATCGTCTTTTGAAAAGATTTGGTTAATACCTTCAATGGACTCTGATACTGGTGTGAAGTTGGATCAGGACCTAAGTTGGCCCAAACCTGGAGCTGATTGGTTTGCAGTAAGTTATACACCTTTATCAACGAGGATGCATCCTTTTATTTTTCTACTCATTCTCTTATCCTACAAGGGTAGGCAGTGACCACTTCGTTGCACTTGCTACAATCCTGGATCCTGATTATACCTTTTTTGATCCATCTACATGTCATTCATTAATATCTTCATATTATGCTCGCTGGCTTCATGTACTCTTGATCTGACCTCTTTCTTAAAAGTACCCTACTTAGTTACGCCACGTCCGTCTAGGACTTCCCTACCCGATACACCAATCCACACTCCACACAAACAACAAACCAATAAAGCATACTTTTTTCTATCCTTGTCACTACGTCTATCTTCAAATCAGCTCATTCCCTTATCACACCATTTTTATCCTGTATTTTAGTGATATGCCTTCCATACGTCTTCACGATTTAATTTCTATTGCATTTCTATTTGCATTCTACTTTTATGCTTTGTTTTCTATGCCAAACAATAGTGTCGGAACAAGTACCCCTCTGTAGACAGCCAGACTTTACTACTGCCAAAGACGCACTGCGACCCATTGACCAAATTAGCTGAGTGTATAAACTTACTAGCCTATCACGGTGATGGTTACACATTTGTGCAGTAGTCAATTGTAATAACGAGCAAGATTAAGTTTTTGTATATGAACTACTTTTATGTCACTGAGTGATAAGATAACTGTCCTAAGAGCTTAGCACGCAAGCGTTTATCAATGGACATAAACAACCGTTTTTGTACAACCCGCCTTGTTAAAGTGGGGCATAATGCCCTTTATGTCTAGCAATAGATCAGCTATGCTAGTTGCCTAGTAGCAGCCATAATGTCTACGTACGGGACTTTGGTTGAAAATAATAAAAGCAGAGATTTGTGAAAAGATTGAACACAGAATGCAAATGAACCCTGAATATCGATATGTGTTGCTAACAGTATTATGTAGGATAAGGGATATACATTCAGTTACAAAGACCCGAAGAATCCCAATGCAAAATGTATCTAGTAGATTTAGATCAAGAAAAAACAAACTTGTTCGTTCATACCACGAGTAAATAGAATTTCCCAGAACTCTTTACGCTCTGTTGGTAAAAGAAATAGAGGAATTTATTTCCGAGCAGCGAAATTAGGTACGGCATACCGGGGAGCCTATAGACTTAGAGCTGTGTCTACTTGTAATTAAGATAAGACAAATTAAATATCATAATACACCCAGCTCTGTGGTATACTTGGCAGTGAATAAATGATACTGATTCATAGAGTGACATTTTCTGTCCGTATTTACTCCATTTGATACAGTTTATCGCTTTTGCTTTCGTTTTACTTAAACACGTTGTTACCGGTTCACTACCACCAAATCTCATTTTACAATGTTCTCAATACACCGCAATATCAAAACAGAGAAGTTTCATAATGTCTAAAATTCGAAATGACGTAAGCCTAATTCTCAATATGCAGAATTCCTGATATCTCTTTATGTCTATTTGACTTTATCTTGTGTTTACTAATTTCCAATTCAACCTAATCTCAAAATGACTAGAAAAAACCAAACTGTCTCAAGATTTAAACGTTAAATTCTCGATATGGAAAGTTTTCATTGACAGGAATGAGCAAATAAGACAGTATAAATTTAATTATCATCTTACGGGTTTCAGTTTGAAGGTTGAGTTTACGTCGAGTTGATACGTTGGCCTTTTGACAAAATTTTAGGCATTCTGAGAAAGTGTGTTTTTGAGTTTTGGATATTATGAAACTAATGCAATTTAACTTTCAGTCTAAATACCAACTATACATTTTAAATATCGGGTGTAATGTGTAAACGTCAATATAACATTTTGTTTAAACGTTTTTGGGATTTTAGTCATTTTCGAACTAAGACAATTTGAGATTAAGTCGAAATATGTTATTAGGTATTATGATATTTGGTTGCAATGAACCGGTACCAACACATTGTGGTTCTGAACATAAAGATAAAACCGTTTACTACATCTGAAAATCAGATCGACAGTGAACTACGATTTGCTTACTAATGGGAATGTAGTGTAGTAAAGATGTGATTACATAAATATCTTAGTTGAATTGTTTTTAAATATTATGGTTATATTATAATATTTGTTCGTATATTTAGATGAAATGACTATCCTGTCTCCTGTTTTATTAAATGAAGCATTATCAATGCTTTGCGCCATGCTTTTGTTTGTTCTGGCATCTCATTTTAACAACTCGAGATGTACCAGTTGTATTAGTTGTTGAATCTTTATTTTATAAGCGTATCTTCGAGTTCACTGAACGAATAAACTTTATCCGTTCACAAATGAGCCATGAGTAAATATTTTGAACAACCAAGTCTTCAAATAATTAAAGTTGCTAACAAAAGTACCTATGAGAATATTTACGTAGCTCCAACACTAAGCCCAAATATTAGTCAATCACTAAGTCGAACTTTAGTTTAATCTTTGTGTTTACGATCGTTAAGTATGGAAATTTTGTTATTTATGTTAGCAAGTTTTGGCATTTGCCCGAAGGCAGCCAAGTTGTGCGGCAAATTTAATATGAAAAATATTTTCCTCATACAATAAACGTAATTTTATATTGATAAAAGTACGAGAAAGAAATTGCATGCCGTTGACTTTTTCACTAGATAGAAATACTTTATTTTCTTTTCATTGGGTTATACAA
Source organism: Adoxophyes honmai (assembly GCA_005406045.1). Lineage (NCBI taxonomy): Eukaryota > Metazoa > Arthropoda > Insecta > Lepidoptera > Tortricidae > Adoxophyes > Adoxophyes honmai. Next base: position 15,010 of record BHDV01063546.1, read on the forward strand.
TAAAACCTATTAATAAATAAAAGTTATTTAACATAAAGAAGCACTTGTATGTAAATTGTTTTGTATTTACATATAATGTCTGTGATGTTAAAAAAATATATTGTTCAGCATTAAAAAGTGGATAAAAACCACATTTATGACCGTATAAATTTACGAGTAATAACTTTCAGATAAAAATTAAAAACTAATATTTTTTAATTCTTATATCTCTACGAAGTCAACCGGATTATATAATGCTAGTTTATACTAATTGAATTATGGGATCGCGTCAAATAAGCCTATATGTCCCCTTAGCACGACAGGGCGCGAGTAGAGATAAGAGCGAGATAGACTATATCTGTCACTGTCTAACTAGAGACGTCAGAAAGTGATAGGTAGACTATCCCGCGCGCGACGCGACTAGAGCGTGTTGGCGTGCTAAGCCTACTGTTAGAGTATTAGAAGGCACAATGTTTAAAAAAAAAACTGAGGCATAAAATCAACACTATTATACATACATACATACACATATTCTCACGCCTGTATTCCCGACAGGGGTAGGCAGAGCACATGAATTCAAACATCCAGTGCCACGTTTAGCTATTTCAAGGTAACCAGATGGTTAAACATGACTTAGTAATAATAGTCATAGAGCATAGTTTTTTAAAAGATGTAGTAAATCTTTTAAAAAACTATGCTAAAAATGTTCACAAAACGATAAAAAGTCGTGGCTTTGACTATGTAACGTTCCGTGCGCTCTGCCTACCTCAATTTAGGTGTTAAATATGTATGTATGAACGTAAACACGACAAACCTGATCTTTCTTATAACCGTTCCTTCCCAATCGTAGTACCTACATTTATACAATAAGCACCTACCTGATCTATTGAGCTAAAAACAATGGAAATAAGGTTAAGTAAATTTATAAAGAGGCACGGAGAGAGTAGTTAGACACAATGAAACACAATTATCTTCTAGCCAGCTTGTCCAACTAAATTATTTTAATAGTTTTGGGCAGATAGGTCATACACGTTCTACATGTAGACAGCTTGCACCATAGCGGAAACACTTAACAATACAATTTGGTCAGTAAAATAAAGTGTATTTAAGAATGAAGAAAAAAATATTGCTGAGTGTACATACATAAACATAATGGACTGAAAAAAGAGCAGCTACATTAAAAATGCATAAGCAAGTACTTAACTGTTACATGTCTGGTGACGAAAAAGCAAATTAGTAGAATTGTATACCCAGAAACTGTTTTTCTTTTATTTTCTTAGAACAATAAAAAACAATTAGGTAGCTCTTCCGCAATTAACTTTATGAATTGTCATTATAATCCTAATATGGGCTATAAAAACATCTCCGCTCGCTTGTTTATCCGTTTGTAGAGCAGGCAAATATTAATTTATTTTTAAATGTACTTCCTTATAATTATTATGAAGCGATCGTGATTGCAATAAAAATACCTTGCATTGCCTTCGAGGCCAATTAAGATTGGTTAAGGTTAATAAATAATTTATCTGGCACGACACCGATTTATAGAGGAGGTTACAATGTTACATGGAAATCATTCATAGTTAGCAACTATGGACATGCAATCGATTAGAATGTCCCTCTTTTGATGATTAATTTAAGCCTACTGACTTCGCTAATGCTTCATTTAATAAAACAAGAGACAGGACTGTTATTTCATCTGAATATACCAACAGTTTATAACCATATTTTAAAACAAATCAACTAAAATATTATTATCTAATCACATCTTTACTACACTTAATTCCCATTAGTAAACACAGCGTAGTCGCATACTGAATCGCAGATGCAGTAAACGGTTTTATGTTTCTGTTCAAAACCACATTGGGTTTAAGTACAGTCAAAGAAAGGTAACCTCCTAGTAATAAGACATTGTATGGGCGATGAGTTACTTTTCTCTGCAGCTGTCCGTACATCACGTCTTATTCCCAAATGGACAGAGCACATGGAACGTGATATTGATTGTATAGTGACAATTATACGTTTTGTGGCTACTTCTAGCATAATTTTAGGCTCTGAGTTGGCAGGTAACAAGTTTGCTAGCCTGTCGCCTAAAATATACTTTAACCTGTTTCCTTAGTCGCCTTTTGCGACATCCTCGGAAGAAACACAATGGTGTTATTTTAAATCCAACACCATACGGCAAAAAAACAATTTTTGATGCAATAAAATCTTTCATTGACATTACAGGTGTACCCGCCCGGTTTCCGAAACCTAATAAACTGGGTGACCAAACAATATGGCAAAGAGATCCCGATAATAATCACAGAGAACGGCCTCAGTGATTTTGGAGGAATCGACGACCACGCCAGAGTGTCGTATTACAACGAATACTTGACTCAAATGCTGATGGCTATTTACGAAGACGGCTGTAACGTCCAAGGATACTTCGCGTGGACTTTGATGGACGATTTTGAATGGAAAGACGGTTACACGTGAGTTTCTTTTTTAATATCTTTTTAAAGAAAAATTAACACGGGTATAAACAGAATTGGCAATCACACACCATACACGACAAGGGTTCGAAAAAAACACAAAGCAGAAAGTAACAAAAGCTTAAATAGTCAAATTTTACTAAAGTTATAAGTATTAAGGCTTCTATTTTTTTTCTAATCTTAAAATAAAGCTTGTTACAAACAGTCTGGGTCAGAAAAGAGTTAAAACGAACTATTTTCGGGTCCACTACAAATCGGAGCGTATACTCCTCGGAATGCAAACTAAATTGACATGAGTGCAAGACACACACGGCCGGCTCGGTCGGGCGGTCGCCGTGCACACACTTCGCCCCATTGAGTGGCACTGCATTGCACTGGGTATCGTTTTGTCATCTAGTCTACCATTTTTGCTTTAATATATTTCCAATTAAGTGACAATTTGTCAGAAATTTTGAAGTAGCGAGCGTCGATTTAAATTGAATTTTGAAATTGCACAGGTAATTTGAGAGTTACGAGTATAGAAAATATTTTTATAATTGTCCTACTTTCATTCAGAGATCGTTACCGGTATTACTAAAAACTAAAATAATATCTCCTAACATTTGGAATTTTAACTTGGTATTCCTAGATAGTATTTAGGTAAGCCTACAAAAGTACGACATTAAATGAAAAAAATGCAATAATATTAAAAAACAACTGAGATACCGCAAATGAATACCGGTATAAATGTATGAAAATAATACCGGTATTCGATCCCTGCTTTAATTAGGTATCCTATTTTATGTAATGAATAAGCTTATTATTAATTAATCGTTGTTTCGGTTTTATGTTGGCAGGTATAATAGTGATAGTAGGTTGCTTTGCTAGCCCGTCTCCTAAAGTATACCCGAACAGGGGTTCCCAAAGTTGTCTGGGCTACGACCCACCTTAAAAATACCAAACCGACCGACTTTAAAAATAACAAACGAAGTATTAATACATTTTTTATTAGTTATTTAAAAAAACTACCAACAAGTTATTTCAACGGGAAGCTTGAAATTGTTTCCTATGTTTCGGCATCACTGTTTTAACATCAACTTCAGTGTTTGATAAGTCCAATTTATTCCGGTATTTAGTTTTAATGTTTACCGTATAGTAAAAGGGAGGAGGATTTTCATAGCTTTATTCACTGGCCATCGGCTCAGTCGTTCGGTGTGCCGATCTATTGGCTGGGCCCACTGTCTTAATACTCTCTCGACCCACTAGAGGGTCGCAACCCATAGTTTGGGAAACGCTTCCCTAACCTATCCTTAGTCGCCTCCTACGACATCCACGGAAGAAATGTAGAGGTGTTATTCTAAACCCGTCAATCACATGGCGTTTTTCAGACAAATTAATTCAGTACGCAATGAACACGTAACAAACTTAGCTACTACAAGTATTTTACATAATTATCTTTCGAATCTCGCCCATAACGACGCGATGCCACGAATGAGTCAAGGCAATGATTACATTACATTGTTGTTCCATCATTTAGTTTTTTTGAAAATTCACACACTGTATATTTCTTTTATTATACATTATGCGTAATCACATTTTCCACCTATTATAAGTTACTTAATCCGTTTCATTTTAGATAAAGGTCAAAGCCTCACACGTTTTAAAGTTAACCAAAAAGTAACCAAAAGCGTCACCGTTAACCGTGATTATCGTGATACCCTTTGTATTGTGAACATTATAATACTTAAACAGTAACAAAAATGCCATTGCGATAATGAATTTCTAATGAAAAGTCTAATCTTAAGTAAATGAAACGCAGTTATTAAGATTTCAGTAGATTTACAAGTCTGTTTCATAATTATTTATTTGAAATATCTACTTTACTTCAATATTTTTTTTTTGTTTCAGTTCTAAGTTCGGCCTATACCACGTGGACTTTGACAGTCCAAAAAAAACCCGCACGGCAAAACTATCAGCAATCAACTACCGAGAAATAGTACGGACTAAACAGATCAACTTCGATTTTATTAAAAAGGCATCGTGGCCTACACAGTTTAATAAGTTATAGGTAGAAATAAATATAAATCAATTATAGTACACTGTTTTTTATCTTATTTTAGGCGACGAGCTAGCAATCTGTTACTATAGTATTTCTTAACTAAAACCTAAATCATATTATGCTAGAAACGGCTACTGAACGTGAAGTTTAAATATACATATGCCGTAGTTGGGTATACACAACGTTTTTACTATACACTAGTTGTGCGTTGCAATGCTATTTTCCTTTATCCTCCCAGCCTTCACAGTCTTGTCGTCATGAAAAAAATACAGCAAATAGTGGGATCAATGAACCTACATACGTTATTGGTTACATCCATTGGTGATTGGGCTGGGTTCCATTCCATACATTTCCTTCATCCCATCATTCTTTAATCCACTTCCTCGTTACCGATTGAGCTGAATTTTTTTATAGATAGAGACGGATGACAATACAATAGGTGATGTGGCAATGAAAATGCAATTAACATTCGAAACTATGTAGTTACACTAGTTAAGGAGCCGCCATGTTTTAGACTTCCTGCTTTAGGTTCCGACAAGTCAAATAAACAACGTTTATTACGTTCATTTATTTTCCTTAAGGCTTTATTTGCCTTATAAAAAGGAAACAACTTGCTCGAGGTAACAGTTTTTTTTTCTTTATAGTTAAATCCGACAACTTACCTAGGTATACACTTACTAAGTTACCCCAATTTATACTAATAAGAAAAGGCGGCAACACTTCTTTTTAATTGTAATAAAGTAGAAACGTTTGTCGGAAAGACACCAATAGAGAGAAATCTCGAAGCAGATGTTATGCCTGTGGACCGAAGTCAACAAAAAAAATACAAGCAATTTTTTCGTTCAAAAACTTCGTTGACGCGATGTAGAATAACAATAACAAAAAGAAAGAAATAAAATAAAAACTGTTAGAAACATTACTATCGACGATAAAAGATGTGTTTTGAATAATCGGAACTATAAGGAACTGAAACATACATCAATTCTGTATCCATATGAGATAGGCAAAACACACGAAACGCTACATAGACAAAACCATGACTATTTAAGAGGATAGGAGTCGCCCCGCTTCAAACCGCTTCTCCATACAAACGTAGTCCCCTGTTTTCTCCGTGAATAATGACATTAGAGCAAAAAAATTTTTTTACGTTATATTTGTATCTGTTTTAGCTATGCCCCTATGATTTGCTTTTATCGATTTTTTTTTATTTTTTTTTTATTTTTTTTACTTTTTAGAATATCGATAAAAGCAAATCGACGGCCCCCACGAAGAAACGTGTAATATCAAAACACCAAC
>BHDV01063547.1:0-37507 GCA_005406045.1 Adoxophyes honmai
CCATCTAGTAGCGAGAGGCGGAGTTAATGGTAAATTCTGAACAACGTACTATTGTCAAGCAATGCAATGTAACTGTGATGTTTATTGCAAACTGCCTCTATTGTGGAACTGGAATCAAGGAGTTCAGTAGTACTGAATTATTTATTCTCAAAGTATTGCAATGTTCTGCGAGATTGTGGACGTTGCACACACTACCCATTTCTGTGCACTGGACAGTTTCCTTTTCGAACCAACTTTAGCAATGAGACACAGCTTAGAGTGATGGGGACATCTTGCTTCAAGAATTAAAATGTGCATTTAATATCGACTGTATAAAATATAGGTACCAAATTTATAGTTCCTTACGTCAAGATTATTTCAATATATTTCGGGCCAATTCATCACACATCATTGAGAGCAACGGTTAAATCCAGCGTAAATCTAACGTAAATTTAAGGGTTCTCCAATTTAAGTAAGTTACGTATAAAAACGCATTTCAGTTAAGTCTAAAATGTTCAGCGTTTTGATGCACATCTCAGCTTGCTCAGTTCACTTAGAACGCTAACGAACATTAATCCCAGACAGTCCGTACCAGGGATGTTGCGAATATTCGCATCCGCATCCGCATCCGCATAAATTCGATGCGGAGTTTACACGGATGCGGATATGTAGCATGTCGCGACAAAAAAGCAAAAAGTCGGGCGCGTTTTTAGTATCGACCAATAGGCAAGCAGTAATTTGATTACGGACTTCGCTGAATCGGTGTCGGTCATGCGTCTTGCTATTATTTTGTCGTCGTGACAAGATCTGTCACGGAGTTCTCTATTTTTTACCCTACCAAACCAATATTTGAGTTGTTTGTAAGGATCCGCATCCGTGGATGTAGGCTTCTATCTCATATTGTAATATATTATTGAACGTCTAGTCTTGCTTTATTGATGGGAAGTACACTGAATTCATGAATAGATTGAGATCCATCAGTATTCTCATATTGAAGGATCACAATTATAGCGTGATTAGAGAGAAGTGTGGTCTGAAAGAGAGTATTGTAACAAGGGTAAAGAAAGGTATGCTGCGTTGGTTTGGGCATGTGGAGAGAATGGATGAAGCAAGGGTATGTAAGCAAATTTACAACGGAAGTGTGTTGGGGCAAGTCGGTCGAGGGCGCCCTCGAAGAACGTATTTCGACCAGATCGGCGATGTGCTAAAGGGAGGCCAAATTAAGAGTACCTACCCGAAACCGTCGAGCGTGTATGACGAGAGTGATGAATGTTAGTGAAGCGAAAGAAGTATGTCAAAATAGAAGCGAATGGCGCTCTGTTGTCTCTGCATACCCCGCAGGGAATAAGGCGTGTCTTTTATGTCTGTACCTATTATGTATGTAAGGATTACAATATTTATTGAACGTCTAGCCTTCGCCTTAAATCCGCATCCGCATCCGTAGATGTGACAATAAATGCATCCGCAACATCCCTGGTTCGTACAAGCGGATTCGTACATCGTTCCCCAGTTCCCTAGTTAGTGACATCTCTGTTCTACGCTACGCTTTCGTTTCGCGGAACAAGTTCAGAAACTGTATCGTCCAATTTGTTTGGAGCTCCCAATTGTAAACTTTGCTGTTGGGTAGGAGTTCTTAGTATTCTGGTGGTCTAGACACGTAATTTATAGCATTAAATGGGGTAAGAGGTATTAATGCAACATTGATTAACTGGATGTGGAATGAAAGATCCTTAGGGACGTCCCTATTTGTAGCAGGATACGTACCATTTTGCTTTAACAAGGCCTTGTAATTAATTCTATTTTCGAACGTGTGTTGCCCTAGCGCCACCTACCGTTGGGTAGCAAAACTTCTTCTACGTCATCTACTTCATCAGGTTCAAAATGTTAAACTTAAATCATAGAGGATAGAACCTATAGAGAAACAATGTTCGCAACCCCGGTCCGCAAATAGTTTGTTGATTTCAACATACTAAACGTCACCGTCACTGTCACAGAAACTGTACAGAGCCAATAACCGTAGAGAAAAAGGCACTAGCGTTACGCGCGATCTTGGACCGGCCAATAAGAGCACAGCGATCACTTCAATTGTTTTGCGGAATAATTTCCGAACAACCAAGATGACATTAGTACTCTATAGGTTCTATCCTCAATGACTTAAATACATACAAACATCACACTTATACTTCCAAATAGAGTAGTGCACGTAGAACATACTTTTAGCATAAATTTTGGGTACCAAGTAAGAGAATATAGGTCAAATAGTGACAGGTTGTTAGCCTATCGCCTAATTATCTTTACGTACTTTCCTTAGCCGCCTCTTATTAAAGAAATGGAGAGATGTTAGTATAGCCTCCTGACGACCTGCGTCATAAAATCAAAGTAATTTGTAACCTTGTCTTTTGGCGTTAAGAGTCAGTTTTGAACTACACATAATTTGATGCTGGTCGTCAGGAAGATAGGCTCGACACCACACAAGGGAAATTTCACATATACATATTCTCATATTCTCACGCCTGTATTCCCAAGAGGGGTAGGCAGAGCACATGCATTCAAAAATCCAGTGCCGCGTTTAGCAATTTCAGGGTAACCAGGTGGTTAAAAGTGATATTGCAGTGACAGGTTGCTAGCCCATCGCCCACAATACACTAACCCTTTCCCAGAGTCGACTCTTACGACACCCACGGGAAGAAAGGGGGGGGTGCTATTCTAACCCGGCACCACACGGGAAATTTCATCTTTGCAAATAGAATTTTAGGAGCACTTTTAGTGGTTTGTCTTTGTCTAACACCTTACATCATGTATGTTATGTGTTTTTGTATCCAATTACCATGGTAATTGACATGCCGTTTCCACTTCAATTGTTACCTGTTTCATAAGAACATTTTAAAATTCTAAATAGTTTCAAAGGCAACCGAAAACTCCGAATTCCTTTGAGAATCCAATTATATTGCAACAAACTCGTCAATAACTTAAGACTACTCGTATCTAAAACGTTCATAAACTTCTAAACTCAGTCGTAACTCTTAAGAATAAAGCTGACATTGTTATGCAAGGAAAGAAAAACTTAAGAAGTCTGCAAAGTTAGCGGTGGAAATATTTACGAGAATTTGTATAAAGTTATATTTCCAAGAGAAATTGTGAACTCTACGGGATATTTATTGGAGAATTCCTTTGACGGCGAGAGGGAACAAAGTTGTGTTTGTGTTGGGCTAAATATTTTGTGCAATATTTATTAAAAGTCCGTAGTAAATGGTGCTATGATAATATCTTGCTTTAATTAGGAATCCATAGTTTGCTTTCTTTTGTTTTTGTTTTGCTTTGCATTGCTTTCCCATGTTGTTCCATGGATATCGAAAGGCGACTAAAGAACGTGAATGTCTTAGGACAACTAAGAAAAATAATTAAGGGTATGTTTGAGGCGACAGAGTAACAATCCGAACACTACATTGACAAAACCTACTTCACAATATCCAAAGATAATTTAACAGATTCTTACTTAAGCACGTATACCCTTACAAATCATCACGGATCTTTTACACCCTGTAAACATACAAAATAAATATTGAAAATTTCATCCCACTTCGAGTTGGAAACTTACCTTAATCAAGTTACAATGTAAACCTCACTGGGGAACTGAACCATTTACTCTTGAAGTCTCATTAAATGCCCAACAATGTATTTTATTTGCACTTAACAACTGCTAATTCACTAAAGTACCCGGAATGTCCGTGTTCCGAGAGGTACTAAAATATTCCTGTTCCTCGCGTTTCAGTAACTAAATGAATAGTCGACTGAATTTACTTTGTCACTAAAAATTCTCTGAAGAACTGTTATAATGACATACCGAACTAAATGGTTTTTAAAAAGTCGTTTCTACATTGTGAAGATTCAGTGTTTTTAGGGAGCCGTACCCAAAGGAAAACGGGACCCTATTACTGAGACTTCGCTGTCCGCCCGTCTGACACCAGGCTGTATCTCACGAACCGTACTAGCTAGACTGTGGATTTTTTTTACAGATTATTCATTACTATTGCCTCTATAACAACAAATGCTAAAAGTGAAATTACTTAATATTTTCGTTCGGGTGGTTAACATACAATATCAGTGATTTTTTTGCAGTTTTTAGGGTTCCGTACCTCAAAAGGAAAAAACGGAACCCTTATAGGATCACTTTGTCGTCCGTCTGTCCGTCCGTCCGTCCGTCTGTCAAGACCCTTTTTCTCAGGAACGCGTGGAGGTATGGAGCTGAAATTTATATCAATTACTCAGGTCTACTGTCCCTTGAAGCTGTGAAAAAACCAAACTTCTAAGCCAACGCAATCAAAAGATACAGCCGTTTATGTCGCAAATTTGCGACACTTGCAAGGGAATCAAAACCTACAGGGTGCTTCCCGTGAACTCAGAATCTTGAAATTTGGTACGAAGCAACGTCTTATAGCATAGATAAAGGAAAAATTACGAAAACCATAAATTTTTAGTCACATCACATAATATTTTTTTTTTTAATAATTTTAAACTTACTACCCATTTCCTCATAAACCCGTAGAGGTATTAAATTGAAATTCATACGAAATACTCAGGTCTATAATACCTTTAAGCTGAAACAAAATCAAACTTCTATGTCAACGCAATCAAAAGAAACAGCAATTTAAGCTGCATATTTTGAAACTCGCAAGTACTCGCAAGGGAATCAAAACCTAAAGGGTACTTACAGTCGACCTAGAATCTTGAAATTTGGCATGAAGCAACGTTTTATAGCACACATAAAGGAAAAATTCCGAAAACCTTAAATTTTTAGTTACATTACAAAATATATATATTTTAATAAATATAAACTTATTATTTTTTTCCTCATGAACGCGTAGAGCTATCTATAATAAAAATACCATAGTTATGACTCGATTGTCGTAATGAACGAACTTTGTAAACCTTGCAGGTTTCTACGGAACCCTCGGTGCGCGAGTCCGACTCGCACTTGGCCGGTTTTTTTTAGGAAATGCACCGTTCGAAAGCGAATCTAAATCGCATTTGGCCGTTTTTTTGTATAATTTTTCTTTTCAGTAACTTTGACCTGCGATATTTTGGTATACATTTACGAACATCTGTATTTTTTATTTAACATTTTCGATTAATAGAGTTTTCGTAACTGTATACAATATACCCCAGTGATTGATCCTAAGGGGTCCCTACACCTCGATAGCATTTTGTTACATCACTATAGATGCAGAAATAGGTCAACTCGGACGGTTATATCGATAACTAGGGAAGGGACCCGGATGACGGCTAACATCCTCCTATTTCGGATATCCGGTGACGTGACATACATACAATGACACCATGGAGAAAAGACCCGGTAAAGACCCTCACTAATTTCACTTTTTGCATGGGTTTTATTCGTTCATATTCGGATGGTATTCGGTAAATAACTTTCACGTTTTGTGGCCACTTCTAGCATGTTATTTGAGTTTTGAGTTGGCAGGCACAATAGTGACAGGTTGCTAGCCTGTCGCCTCTATAATATACGTTAACCTCAAGGCCTCAATCTGACTAAGAAAATAAGTTAGAGAATGTTTTAGGCGACAGGCTAGCAACCAGTCACTATGGTACCTCGATCTAAACTTAAAACCTTAACATTATGCTAGAAGTAGCTACGGGACATGAAGTAGTCATAGATATATCTATGTAACGTCTCGCATGCTCTATCTAACCCATTTAGCAAAACAGGCATTAAGTAAGGTAAACGTCCCTGTGCTCGACACTGACCCAATACTTGGTACTTGCAACCTTACGTCATAGTAAGACAGGTGATAGATGGGACTCATCTACTGGGCGTTGAGGCGTCGAACATTGGTACCTTATGTGTGTGTACTTAGGAAAGCATGTTCTATACACTGGAATTCTTTTATCTGGCCAACCATTTCCCTCCCCTTGTTAGATGTTGGTATTCCTTGCCCGTAGAGAAAACTTCAGGAAGTTTCCACATGCCCCGGCTTCTGATGCATGCCCCACTGAAGTGTCTAACAAGTGGAGTTGCCGAAGTACTAACTTCGCCTGCCTGTACAGTCGGCAACATAGATATTGCGGTTAAAGTGGCAAAAATATGGACAAAGACAATTAGGTAGATATATATATTTCACTTTGGAAATTATTGTCGTAAAAGTGAACTATAAAAATAAATTGAAAAAGGTTCCAAGATTTTAAGTACCTAATTATGTCAAAATTACATAATAACACGTGTCTGTGTGATTGTCAGAATGTCATAAATAATAATTATTAAATGCCAAATTAATTACACTAAATGCCAAAATAAGTAGGTAAAACACGCCCTTGTTGACTCGATAAGTTGGCATTGAATAATTATCAATTATTATTGATATAGTATTAAATTAATTTGTTTAATACTATATCAATAATAATTGATAATTATTCAATGCCAACTTATCGAGTCAACAAGGGCGTGTTTTACCTACTTATTTTGGCATTTTACCCGTCAATATATTTTTTACTAACTGTACTTAGGGACGGTCTCCACTAGCAAGACAATCGCGGCGGTATTATTACTGTATCATGTAGGTACCGTAAGCTCGAGTTACTTTGCCACTACACGGTTACTTTGGCCACTCATGAAAACCTTTTTTATTCAAGTAATGATCAATGATCGGAATAGGTAGCGCCATTTCGGATAAATGACCTTAAACATTGTACATAACATGGATAAGACTTGTGATTCCCCTATTCCAAAAACAGACATTGTACATATATCATTCATTTACTTTCGTTTAACAGTCACATACAGCTATAAAACGTAACACGAAACATTAACATCATTTAACCTATTTATTTTGACGTCTAGTAATCCATTTATGTAGAAATTGACCTTTCAACATCTACTGATGCCAGTATACCAAGTGCCACGCACTCTTTCTTTAAAACATACTTTAAACCAAACACTAACTTAAAATGTTAATTCAAGTCCTCGGGCTAAAAATCCTATCCATACTAAGCTTACGCACCGAAATGGCACTAAGTACCTATTCCGATCATTAGTATTGACCTAGGATCTAGTTCACCATCATGGTGATCAATCTTCTGTCGTAGTGTTTAGTATTTTTTGGGATTTATTAGCTTGGTAAAATGAGTTTGTAGCGGTGGGAGAAGTAACCTTATTGAGGCAAAGTAATACAAATGCAATGTTTGCGTAATAGGGTGACGGTGGATAGTAAGTAAGTAAGTCAGTAAACACTTTATTGTACAAAAGGAAAAAACACAAAATACAATAAAACGCGGGTAGTTCGAGGAGCCGCTACTGATGGAAATCGAGTGCGGGTAGTTCGAAGAACCCGTGCTGCGAAACAAACTCGTGACCATGCTCGCTGTAATGCGGCCGAAACGTCGAGAGATAATTAAATTCAAGCGTGATAAAGTCCCGCGTATATATAAATAAAAGTATTCCAAGTTTACGGTAGTTTTACCTACACATTTTTTTCGCGACCGTCTTCGCGAGCGATTCTCTTGTTGGTGTAGTTGGAACTTTAGTTTTGGTTTTGTTGGCGTTGCGAAGTTTTACGAAAAATATTTTTGCTTTTCTTGAAAGTACATACATTGTATAAACAACACATGTGTATTCCCGAATGGGGTAGGTGGAAACTTTACATACTTTGACAAAAATCGTGAATATTTCGCGGTTTCAAGCAAAGTTTTAAGTTTACAGGTTATATAAAAGGGAGACAAACTTAATTATTTTGACGGATGAAATGGGTTCCTAGAAAGATGACTAAAAAAATGCGATGATATAAATAGAAATACATAATCTATGAAAATTTCAAGTCTAGCTAGCACGTTTCGTGAGATACAGCCTGGTGACAGACGGACGGACAGCGAAGTCTCAATAATAAGTACGTTCCGTTTTCAAGTACAGTCAGGGAAATTGGATGTTTAGGAGGTTGAGTTACTTCTAAAATTGGCCGTATTACTATTTCCAGCCAGTTCCACGACATAAAAAATACTCAATATTGAACTTCATGGTGAAGTTTATCCTATAATGCGAACAAATTATGAAGGCGGTCAACCTGCTAAACATTCAGATTCCCTGACTGTACGGAACCCTAAAAATTCGAAGAAGAGCAAACCAAAATATTGAGATACATCAATTTGATACACAGATTATGACAAACAAGAAAACTTTGCCAAAGTGCGCAATACGAGCAGCTCAATTGAATTAGAATACAAGAACAAGAAACAAAGTGAACTCCATTTGTTGCTTGTTTCGACGGAATTATGGATTCGCAAACACGCAAGCACAAACTTTGGATCATCGCAATGTTCTGGTTTGTTCATTGTGTAATGCTTGCATCTAATGGTAATTTGAATTTACGGCTGGGCATTTTTTTTATCTAAGAGTAAGATATAGAAGGTCAAATACATCATGCCTGTATTCCTACATGGTATACGTGTAAACGTGACATAGACAAAACTATGACTATAATCACATTTCGTTATTCTTATTTCGTTATCATACTTTTTAGGTTCCTAGTTTTAGTAGGTAGGTACAATAGTAACAGGTTGCTAGCTTGTCGCGAAAACCACAAGTCTTTTATCTTAAGTCCTTAGTAGCCTTTTACAACATCCACGAATGAAATGGAGAGGTGTTATTCCAAACCCATGTCCTGTACCAGTACCTACCTAACAAGTATAAAATCCAACAACACACTTTATATTTTTCAGGCAATAAGTTGATTGATTTGACTTAATAAATAAAAAAATACACAAAATAAACTTACAAAGGGTTGATTCTTGAAACCAACACAAATATTTTTGACATCATATTAGATCAGCTGTTAAATTCATCAAACAAAATTAAAACTCTGGTATTCAGATCAAATTGCATTACGCCAAACCCTTTGTAGAAGTTAGAAGCGATTGGAAACTTTCTCTTTGATACTGAATCTGCGTCAAAATCAGGCGCGAGATAAAAAATGTGGATCAGCTGTTTTCTAGTTCAGTGATCCCTGTGAGGAGCTACCACACCGCCGTTCAAATAGGGCGGTATATCAGTGATTTTACACATGGGTAATGTTTTTAGATATTCCCCGGTGTGGTAGTAGGTTTAAAATATAAAATACATAATAATACATAACCGTCACGCCTTATTCCCTGCGGGGTAGGCAGAGACAACAGAGCGCCATTCGCTTCTATTCTGACATACTTCTCTCGCTTCACTCACATTCATAACTCTCGTCATACACGCTCGACGGTTTCGGGTACTCCTAATTTGGCCTCCCTTTAGTACATCGTCGTTTAAAATATGTATAAATGGTGTAAATATATTTTTGAGTATTATTAGAGGCGACTAAGAAAATAGATTATGGTATATTTTAGGCGACAGGCTAGTAACCTGTCACTATTATACCTGCCGACTCAAAACCAAAAAAAAATTGTTTGAAGTAGTCACGACACGTGAAATAGTCAAAGATTTATCTATGTAGGGTTTCGTGTGGTCTGCCTACCCCATTTGGGAATACAGGGGTGATACATAGGTACGTATTAATGTGGAAGTAAAAAGGTTCTGCAGCTAGGAAACGGAAATCAGGTGGCGATTGTAAAAAGAAGAGATTTTTGACAGAAGTCAGACGATGGTGTTCTTTTTGATGAATACTCTAGCATGAGGAAGGTTTGCCGTCGACGAACCATTTTAAAAATATACCTATTTTAAACTAATATTATAATGCACTAGGTTCCTATGTAGCGGTAGCGGGTTTTAAGTTTGCCATTCTGCCACCCGTATACTAACCTTCTTCCAACCTTTCACTAGCCCTCTACAAGCACTCCGGCAGCTTATAGTCAAACTTTTTCCAGGTTTCAGCCAGTCATGTAAGTACCAATCTTCTTCTAATCTTCTATCAGCATTCTACAAGCATTCGGACAGGTTATAGCCAACTTTATCCTAATATTCTACCAGCCTTCTTCAAACCTTCTACTAATTATTTTCAAATTTTCCGTCAGTTTTCTTCCAATTTCCTGCCAGCCTTCTGTCAACCTTATGGTTTCTCCTGAAATAAAAATCAAATGCCCATTCATCCCTTCATTGAAATGAATTAAAATCTTCCCTTTCGACTTAATCAAGCCGTGACCAAAAACTTTGGTATCCGGCTTCTACCATGCTTATAGAAAATCCCGAAAATACAAAGCTTTATCAAAAGAAATTCATAAAGCTTATAACGAATTGAAGTAGTATTCAATTTGAATCTTTAAAAATTCATTTCATCTGGTAAAGTTGGGCAGCTTAGCAGACGGTTCTTTTGTTTTTAAGTCTTTGTATATTTGGTAAAAAGCTAAGGTTATTTCACAGCTGGTTTTTAAACGTCTATTATTAATCTTGTGCATACTTTTCTCTCAATATTTTCTTTCACGAAATAAGTCAAAAGACACTCTGGTTGAAAGCCCATTGCTCAGAGTACTAGATCTGGTTTAATGATTTTGTGTGAAGTTACTAATCTGTTATAACCCAAACCCTCTCTTACTATGAGAAGTGTGAACTATGAGTCGCCTTCTATGACTTCTACAAATAAATAAAAAAGTACCTGAACCCGAGAAAACGAGCTCTATTAAATTTTACCATCTCCGAAACTGCATTTTTCCGTAACCAATTTGGCAGTTGAAGCGTGAAAAGAAAACTAACAGACAAAGGTGACTTTTGCTTCTATTATTTTACTTAGTACAGATCAGTAAGAAAGTTTGCCAAAAGACGCTGGATGCAGGTCGCTTCCAACCAGTACGTGTGGAAAGTCCAAAAGGGAGTCTTACGTTCAGTATTTGTTTTGCATTCCGTCTAATCTCCAACTTGACACAAAAAACACTCGTCCAAAAACCACAGTGCGTTTCAAAACAAGCCAAAAGAATTTCCCACGGCCGCGTATTCGGAGGATATAAAAATGCAAATTCCTACGTCCTGCAAGACTGGGTGTACTCTTATTCTCCGTTTATCATAAGTATCCATTCTTTAGATGGGTTCTGGAAAGCATGAATGGAAATGATACTTGGAGATTGCTTTTGTTCTAGTTCTGGTCATTGACCGATCTTGTGGACGAGCTTGGTACAGTCACGAACCGGGATTGTTGAGCCACTTGCCAATGTTCGCAATTTAGACGTGTAATCAATGACCAATGTGACAGACTATACTAGAGACCGATAGGTACTTAAAAGATGGTAAACAATCTTGACGTGTCTTTTTATTTAAACATACACTTTATAAATCAAAATCTTTACATTTTCCAATTTAGGTATGAAAAAATCATTTACTTTCATAATTGAATTGAAAGAAAGAAAGAAAGAAAGAAAGAAAAAATGTTTATTTTTGGGTCCCCAAACCATTGTATAGAATTGTATAGTGTAATGATTTTCATTTTTAGACTGTGTATTTCAATAAAAAGACATGTCAAGTTTGTTTACCATCTTTTAAGTACCTAAAGGTCTAAAGTATAGATGTCAGGTATTGGATTAGTATTATACGACCAAGTTGCAAACATAGGTAAGTGGCTCAAAAATCCCTGTTCGCGATGGTACCTTTCGCTTTCCGCGGGTGCTATATATTTTCCAGGGACCAAAACTAGCCTATATTTTTCCGTGTTTGTGCTGTCAGGTTTAAAATAACACCTCTCCATTCTTCCGCGGATGTCTTAAGAGGTGACTAAAGAAATAGGTTAAGGTATATTTTAGGCGACAGGCTGGCCACCTGTCACCATTATACCAGTCATCTAAAAACCTAAAAAAATACGCAAGAAGTTGCCGCGAATCGTGAAATATACGTGGTTTTGTGTGCTCTGCCTGCCTTAAAATAGTCACCTCTTACGGCATCCACCGAAGAAATTGCAAGATGTTATTCTAAATTCGACACCATAAAGGTCCAAAATGTAGAAAGATAAAAGACTCAGATAGTGAGACACCACACTGGAAATTACGACCATTCACGCCGGATTGTCTCAAAACTTTGTGCCTAAGCTAACTTAGGTCACGAATAACTCGTTTATCAAACTCGGAACGTTGGAACGTTAGGCAAACCCGGAGATAAGCTTAACCTTCCTCCGATCATGCTTATTGTAAATGTGAATGTTGGTTTTTTGTTAGGCACGCTAATACCTTTTATGATTTGATACAACAGAGAGTATGTATTCGTACCCTGGTGATTCACAGAGTATTCATAAGTGGTGTCAGGTTTAAAATTACACCTCTCCATTTTTTTCGTGGATGTTGTACGAGGTGACTAAAGAAATAGGTTTAGGTATGTCTTAGGCGACAGGCTAATAACCTGTCACTATTATACCACTTCCGTCAGTTTTCAAACCAACACTCATGATAGAAGTGGCTGCGAAGCTTGAAGTAGTCATAATCATAGTTTTGTCTATGTCACATTCGTATGCTCTGCTATGTATTTTTAACCACATCCCTGTTGTCCAACATCTACGTTTACTATGAATTTTCAGACGAAGCCACGTGAGAAGCTAATTCAGTGAAATGAAAAGCGGCCATTACGCTCAATCACCAGTATCAGTTGACTGCAGCCGGTCAATCTGTAATTTTAGAGCAGATTATTGACGCGCTAGGTGTTAGTTTTGAATATATTAGATAGCGTCGGCAATGTGATCGATAGAATAGAGATGTTGACTGGGTTGAACACATGCATACATACATTAACGGCCCGATAGCCCAGCGGTTAGAGAACCTGACTGTGAAGCTTAAGGTCCCGGGTTCGGCCCCCGGTCAGTGCAGATGTTTGTATGATGAATACGAATGTATGCTGTCGAGTCTTTGATGTTTATCTATATACATATAAGTAAGTTTATCCATTGTCTAGAACTAGACGTAGTCTAGAAATATTAAATTGCCTTATTTGGGACTAGGTAATTGGTGTAAAATATTGTACAATGATATTTAAAATTTAATATTTAAACTGCGGAGTGGCCATCTCCTGGCAATAGCGCCAAGCAACTCTAATAATGATGTAGCTTATCTTATTAAACTTTTATAAAAAAATACATCACACCAGCATTCCTTGATGAGGTAGGAAGAGTAGCCGAAACGCTACATAGGTAAAACCATGAATGTTTCTCGCGATTCGTGGCCACTTCTAATCTTCGATTTTTTGTTAGGTTTTGAGTTGGCAGGTATAATAGTTAGCCTGTTGCCGGAGGTGGTGTTGTTCTAAGCCCGATACCACAAGGAAAGTTAAAAATAAGTATTATCATTTTAATTTTCCCTCTAGCGAGTTTAAGGGAAAAATATAAGACAGGTGTGGTTTATCAAATAATTAAACACCGACAAAAGTGTAGATCCGTCATCATCAAGCTTTCAGAATGGGGGCTTGAAACGTCACGCCTTGGTACGTAAAATAATACCACGTAGTGATGTCACTTGAAACTCCTAAGCGTTGTATTTCCATAATTATTTGTTTGTCAAAAAAAATCCTTAGTCGTCTCTTGTTATCTAACTAAGTAACTAATTCTAACCTGACACCACGTGGGATCTTTTCTCGCCCAGAGTGTGATTGATTAAGAATCATCCTCACAGGCAACAGATTCTATATTTATTTACTTTATAAAAGGGAGCAAGATTCTATAAAACTTTTATAAAAGTCAAAGCCAAATCGCCCCAACGCTTTCAGCATTTCACGCTGAACGGCCAGGCTTATCCTTTGCTTGGACGCCTTGAAGTAAACCGCTTCCTGTCTTCTGTAAGCCTGGTACCTCAATGCGCTGGGAAATAGGTAGAAAAGTAGATTTCTAGGTTATTTTTGTTTTTTTTTTTCATTACAGGAATGTCAGGCAAATTTTTTTTAACGATCTGCTGTAAAAATTGCTGTCCCTAATGATTTTTTTACAGTCCCAAATAGGGAAGGCAAAACACACGAAACGTAATATGGACTAAACCATGATTATGACTATTTCATGTTTCGCAGCCACTTCTAGCATAATTTTAAGTTTAAAACAGATGAAAGCGCTAATAATTGTCACAGGTTGCTAGTTTGTCACCTTCTAAAGCATACATACCTACTTGCTTAGTCGCCTGGTACGATCCATGGCAGGTATTATTTTATCCTGACAGCACACAGGTAAGAGTACCAACTTCAAACGAAAAATAGGAAGTAGGTATTCACTGAACAAAAGACAATGCGTAGGTACATTTCTGAATTCTTTCTCCATTACACATCAGCATACAGACAGACACTGCTCGGAATTGTAATGAAAATGGGCTAATAAAGATAACTTTTTAGGACTTAAACGGTACAGTGGAAGTGCTGTGGTACCTTCTGATATCGCCCTAAGGATACCTGTGCACAGAAGAGAAGTCAGCGAGAGCAGTTGAGAAAAAATGCTAATAAATCGCCCCTATTTATTACACTTTTGTAGAGACCTTGCTTTGTTATAGCACAAATTTTCTACCACTTTTTTGATAACAAAGGGAAAATTGCCATTGTGAGCTACCGAAGTTTTCTTTACAAAATTACCTGAACCCTATTTGATTAACTGATTTTTGCTGCTTTAATTTTCAAGTTACTAAAATGTGTTGACTACATTTTTAGTTCTTCGAGATAAATATAAGGTTCGTTAAGACTTTTGTATTAAAGTATCGAACCGGCTATCTACTTATAACTGCGTACTTAGATGGTAACACATTGTTACTATAGAAGGATTCAAACAAGGTAAGTTTCTTCTTTTTACTAAGGGCATTGTCATAAATATTCCAAACATGGATATACTACAAGAAGCACGAAATTTGATTTGACTTAATTTATTAATTTTGCGATTTATGTATAATCACAGTTTGTTTTTACTTAATTTCAACTGTAGCGTCGAAAATAATTTCACTTTTACACGATCTTATCATCGTGTCTAATTAGAACCGTTCTTAAATCTCAGCGTTTTTAAAATCTCTCCCTCCATCTCTTAATAAGCTAGGCCTTCATTGCGTTTAAATAATTCATAAGGGATCCATTTGCGGGCTCCGTACATTCGCTATTTACATTTTTATTCCGAAGTGGATAGGCCGGGCTGTATAATGTTATGTCAGTTGCAAGAACGTCTTACGGGACACGCAGTTTGGGAGTTTAAAATGGAAAGTGGATTGGCTTGTCGCTAAATGCGCTGTGACAATTTAGTGGAATTCTTTTTATACTATACAGGAAGTTAACCCTTAGGTGCATACGGTATCAAAAATGATACCATGTCTTTTCACCACTCTAAAATATTTTTATTCTTTCTCGCCACCTTCTAACACCAGTATTTTGTTACCTTTGCTCAAATACTTCAAAGAAAAAAAAGAACTGTCAATCCTAGTACAGCCATTTTTATACTAAGTGTCAAAAGTTTGAATTGTGCGGCTACTTTTTGCAAAAGGTGAAATTGCAAGTTTTCTTTTTTTTTTATCTGGCGGATCATGAGATATTTCCAATCGGAAAAATATGTATTAGAAAGGTTAGTATTTCTATTTATCGGGGATTATAGAAGTTTTTGTGAGATTTGTGTTAATACAATAGTTTTTTGAGTTTCCAGTTGGTATCGAAAATGATACTCCATGCGATGACGACTTTTTTTGTGGTATCAATAATGATACTCCATGCACTACGCTTACTTTTTCTACTAGCATGGTTTATAGAACTTTTTGAGTTTTTTATAATTTACCATTATTTATCAAGTAGTGTGGGCATGTTAATAAAAGCTTATTTACATGCCCAACATCACCACATAGGGTTTGTCTTAGAAAAGGACGTAGAAGCACTGTTGATTCAATTAGAAGGTGGAAAAATATCGGAAGACAATGCCGAGTCCGAAGGAGATGATCTGGAGTTTTCTTAATCACTCGAAGACCTGCAAACAATTCTCGGGGAAGAAGAGACAACAGAAGAACCTACAAGTATGGCCGAAGAATTAAATTTTATAGAAAAACCTGGTTTAACTAAGATCCTCAGATCCTCATTTTATTAAACGAGAACAGGCCGTAGACGAGTTCACAAGATCCGTATATACCCATAAACACTTAAAAACATGAATTTCATTTATAGCTAATGTTTTGCGATTGTTAAAATTCTATTTTTGAAGTTTATATTTTATTGACTAATTATTTTAGAACATATTTTTTTAGTGCTTGCTCCATGGAGTATCAAAAATGATACAAAGTGTTTTCGTAAAAAAAAATATATAAAAAATTGATTACGATTTTTTTTACCATTTTTCCTGGCATTCACCCATATTTCCTAACCACATATATTTTTTTCGTAAAAAAAAATTAAATCATGCACCTAAGGGTTAAATTAGTTTTTGGCCTTGTACAGCGGGATGCAAAATTGCATGGAAAAGTCCAAATGAAAGTCGATTGAAGCTGTTTACGCCGTGCGATAGTGATGGTTATCGAAAGACTGCTTCTAACGCCAAACGATTGCCGCCTCTAAGCT
The DNA here is from genome assembly GCA_005406045.1 of Adoxophyes honmai. Classification (NCBI taxonomy): domain Eukaryota; kingdom Metazoa; phylum Arthropoda; class Insecta; order Lepidoptera; family Tortricidae; genus Adoxophyes; species Adoxophyes honmai. The sequence continues at coordinate 16,424 of BHDV01063547.1, forward strand.
ATCCATGCAATTTTGCATCTTACTGTACAGACCATACAAGGTGTAGGCCAAAATTGGTCAAAAGTTGTGGTCTATGAAATGTGCCTTGTAAATAGTTATTTAAGTATCTATGACTCGAAAACGACCCCCAAACTTGCATGGTCACTCGCGCGAGATATGCCGCTAAACTTGTCATTTTTGACTCTTCTTGTGTGACATTGACAAGTTCAGTTTATTTCGCGTGCGACTCGTCTCGCGCCGTGTCGTATCTTACGAGTTGTAGCTTGAGCACGGACGCAGTTTCAGTTTTTAATAAAATCAATCAATCATACATACATACATATAATCACGCCTGTATTCCCAAACGGGATGGGCAGAGCACACAAATGTTACAGTATATTCAGCCATCCCTATTTCAAGTTCCGTGGCCACTTTCAGCATATATTTAGGTTTAGTAAAGAGAAGAAAGAGGTTTAATAGTGACAGGTTGCTAGCCTGTCGCCTAAAATACATACATACATACATACATCACGCCTGTATTCCCAAGAGGGGTAGGCAGAGCACATGAATTCAAGAATTCAGTGCCACATCTAGCAATTTCAGGGCATCCAGATGGTTAAACGTGATATTGCAGTGACAGGTTGCTAGCCCATCGCCCACAATACACTAACCCTTTCCCAGAGTCGACTCTTACGACACCCACGGGAAGAAAGGGGGAGGCGCTATTCTAACCCGGCACCACACGGGTCGCCTAAAATATAATAATATATATCAACTTTACTAATATCAATTTATTATTACAACCAGATTTTATTTCAAAGTTCTAAAACTTTATTTTTGAGTCTATCAGCGCTTCAGAAAGACCATCATTGCTAAAAAGAATGAGCCACAAGAAACTAAACGACCATAATTTACGAAATTTGATCACATTTTGTGTGTGTTTTATACCTCAAGGGAGGCATACGACTATGTGTGGTTATTTAGGAAAAGTCTGTCTGTAAAAGATTGTATTACATATAAAGCAAGTTGCAATCAAAACCAAATCATGTTACTGGAAGAAGCTTGCTAAAAGCCGTTTCAGTGTTTGTTGGAAATATGATTATCTAGAGTATGTTTCTTCAAGGATGTAAGGGATGTTTCCTTAAGAGGAAAAGATGCGTAACTCGCAAAAGTACACAAAATATTATTTCGTATTGTTATCCTAAATGCACCCTCTGCTTATAAAAAGGCTTTGTGAGTGAGAAAGTCCCACATTTTTATATTTTTTATAGGTAAATAGTTGGTAAGCGCCGTAAGGTTGAAAGTGATATTTTCATTATGTTAAAGGTAAGAAATCACAAATTGTCAATCTTGCGCGTAACTTGCCTGGCACTCGATGCCGTGGTAAACCGTCTGCTTTCATAATCTCTACTCACCCCATTATATAGTACTCCCCTAACTTGACAAACGGAATACTCGAAACTCATACGTTTATGGTTTCTTCCTTTTCTCAATTCTGCACAATCCGCAGCTGTCTTTAAATGTGCAGAATCGCGAATAAGAAGAATCAATAATAGCTTAAGTGTCCAATAATCCCCCTGGATTACGCCACATTGAAACGCTGAGACTGCAAATATGGGAGGTAACTCCAACTCTACCGCTGCAGTGCAAAATATATTCCTCGTCGGATTTAAGTCTGGCGAGATGATGTCCGATTTGAAATTGTGTATGCTCTACATCGTTTCTGGATGGGTTTAGAAAAACAGCTCTAACTAAACGAATAAACTCCTGAACGAAATATTCGAAACTCAAACCATTATTGTTTCTTCCTTTTCTCAATTCTGCACAATCCGCAGCTGTTTTTAAATGTGCAGAATCGCGAATAAGAAGAATCAATAATAGCTTAAGTGTCCAATAATCCCCCTGGATTACGCCACATTGAGCTGAAACTGCAAATATGGGCGGTAACTCCCACTCCACCGCTGCAGTGCAAAATATATTCCTCGTCGGATTTAAGTCTGGCGGGATGATGTCCGATTTGAAATTGAGTATGCTCCACATAATTTCCATTGGTATCAGGTTTTGGGTGTGGTGTGGGGCCAGAATTTTTTAAAGATCGACATTATTACATAACATACTTGTAATCACGCCTGTATTCCAAAATGTGGTTGTCAGAGCCCACAAAACGTTGCATAGACAAGCCATGCCCATTTCACGTGCCGTGGCCGCTTCCAGTATACTATTATTCGCGAGTAATAATGTCACTATCCCGTGTGGCGTCGTTTAGAATAATACCTCTTCATTTCCGTCGTGGATTTCATAATAGGCGACCTAGAAAAATGGGTTACGGTATGTTTTAGGCAACAGACCAACTAACTGTCACAATTATAACTCTTTCGTTGGATTATTCGAAATTAATGCTATTATTGCTTCTTTTTATTCGCAATTCTGCACAAAATTCTATGTAACTGTATATAAAACTTGTGCAGAAACGCGAATAGGAAGAATAAATAATGATTTAAGTGCCGAATAATCTCTTCTGTCTGTTTTTAAACATAAAATTATGCTAGAAGTGGTAACGAAATTTGAAATAGTCATGGTTTTGTCTATGACACTTTTCAGGTGCACTGCTTGCTTTATAAGGCGTTATTGTATGTTGTTAGTAAATAATAGGTACTCAGGTAGAGTTACTTTCCTGACAGATCAACCAATATCACCCTCTTCCTCGAGGCTTCTGAAATCGATAACGCCATCAATCCATACTAATATTATAGATGCGAAAGTCACTGTCTGTCTGTTGCCTTTGGATATGGATAGTTTTTTTATTAAATTAAATTATTTTTCTTAATAGTTGTAGTCATAATGAGCAAAATCATTCAAAATCCCTGCCAACACAATTATGCTACAACCTAAAAGTAAAAAACACTTACAAAGTAAAAAAACCAAATTAGAACATTCAAAACGATAATTTCTTTTAGGAAACTCGTAGAGCATTTGTTTCATTTTATCGTTACTTGAACACCTGATGCCAGTCGCGAAGCTCGCTTCAGATACTAGCAGAATACAACTGACAGTTGAAACCGTTTTGGATCGCACAGACAATGTAGAATTTTTAAAGCGAGATGTTTTTCCATCGTCGATGTGAGAGAAGACATTTTAGCACATTATGTAACTACATATTCACGCCTGTACCTATTCCCAAACGTTACCTAGTCTAAACCAAGTGTTTCATGTTTTTTAGCTATATTTAGCATAAGTTTAGGTCTGAACATAAATGAAAGTTGTCGTATTAATGTCTAAAACATAGCTAAACCTATTTCCTTATCGCTTCTTACGACATCCACGGAAGAAATGCAGACATTGTCATGTTATTGTAAAATTAAGACCGCACTTCGAACATAATGCCCCTACTGTGAAAGTAGAATCAACCTTTTGGATACTTAATTAGTTTCAGTTCACCTTTAAAACGTTTCAGCATCAAAAAAGACACAATTAGACTTTAAACTATTAAGACTTTACAATTATTTCCCGCGACTTAATCATGATGTATGAGTGTGATTTTAACTACCTCAACGTTTCGACTGCGTTATTGTGACCTACTCAAGTGAGTCGTCTACTCATGAACACGGTCGCTGTAAAGTGTCCGAAACGTCGACGTAATTGCGTGATTAAGTCTCGCGAAGTATAGTGTGAGATCGAATTAGAGATCAAAAATGTAAACAAACAACTGTCAATATCAAAGTGACATTCCAGATGTAGTCAACCTTTTTGTTACTAATTGAATAAGTACTAATTGTTTAATTTTTTAACTACTTTTAGTTTATTGATTCATAACAATAAACCAATGGCAACGTTTGTTTACATTTTTGATCTCTAATTCGATCTCAGACTTTAATAAATTTAATTTAAAACATAAAACTTTAAAATGTCTGTCCGTGTTAGTCTGTGCCTGTTCTAGATGAGCACCTGCGCAGGTGACTCAGTTCCGTTAAAAGCACTTTGTATTAACAATGCGTCTACTTTATTTATTATGCCGTAAAACTGACGTTGAGTGCGACGTTCATTGTCTCATTATGAGACGTTTGGACGACGTTGCGAGTCTCAGTCGGGTTTTGCTTTGGGTAGTTTGCTGGTTTTAAAGGTAAAGTACTGACATACAATCACGCCAATGTTACCAAATGGGGTAGGTAGAGCACACGAAGCGTGACATAGACACAATCACGATTATGAGTATTTCACGTTTTGCAGCCACTTCTAGCTTAATTTTAGATTTGAAAACAGATGGAAGAAACAAAGAAGATGGAGTAAGCAAAGTAATTAAGAGTTTAATTGTAATTAACAAATTTAAGAAAATACATACATACCTAATCAAGCTGGCGTTCCCAAATGAGATAGGCAAAATAACACAAACATGCATACATATCCTCACGCCTGTATTCCCAAGAGGGGTAGGCAGAGCACATGAATTCGAAAATCCAGTGCCACGTTTAGCAATTTCAGGGAAACGAGATGGTTAAACATGATATTGCAGTGACAGGTTGCTAGCCCATCGCCCACAATACACTAACCGTTTCCCAGAGTCGACCTCTTACGACACCCACGGGAAGAAAGGAGGAGGTGCTGTTCTAACCCGGCACCACACGGGGAGGCAAAATAAATCATGACTATTTCCCGTTTATTGGCCACGTCTAGTTTTTTTTTAAATCAGGCCATTACAGGCGTGATATATGTACGTCTTAGGTATGTATTATCATCATCATCTTCATCATCATCAGCCTTTATACGTCCCACTGCAGGGCACAGGCCTCCTCTCGGTATGAGAGGGCTTGGGCTATAGTTCCCACGCGAGCCCAGTGCGGATTGGGAACTTCACACACAACATTGAATTGCTTCGTCGCTATGTGTAGGTTTCCTCACGATGTTTTCCTTCACCGAATAAGCTCGTGATAAATATCAAATTCGATATCGCACATAAATTCCGAAAAATTCAGAGGTGCGGGCCCGGGGTTTGAACCCACGACCCTCTGCTTGAGAGGCCACAGGTCGAACCGCTGGGCTACCACGGCTACGGCTTAGGTATGTATGTAGGTATTCAATTTAGTAACTCACATCCGTCCTTACGCAACTCTCTACCGCACATACCCATTTAAGACTTCCAGACCTCGCGTCCCAACGCAATATAGGACCAAGCTGTATAGTATTCAGTCACGGAATACCGAAACGTGTTGACTTTTATTTGACATTTTTAGCGTCTGGCAGCCAATTTCGTTGGCACATGTCGCAACCTGTGTTGACGGCTCAGCCTACCTACAGGCGTCAGAAACACAGGGCCAAATTGAATTAGGTTTTTTAAGCCTGTTTTTGGGATTTTACCTGAACCGCAGAATTGGGTAATAGTGCCGTGCGGTCTAGGGCTTAAAATAACCTCTCAATTTATTCCGTGGACATCTTTATCTATAGATGCTTTAGGCGACAGGCTAGTAACCTGTCACATTTCAACCTCTTCTATCTTTGCAAACCTAAAGCTATGCTACAAGTGGCTGCAAAGCGTGATGTAGTCATAATCATGGTTTGTCTTTGTCATGTTTCGTGCGCTATGCCAACCCCACTTTGGAACACGGGCATGATTGTATGTATGTTGTATGGATGTATGTTTTAGGGATTTTAACTAACCACATATTTAGATAAATACTTACTAACTGCCGTGTGGTTTCAGGTTTAGAATAACCTCTCAATTTATTTCGTGGACATCATTATCATTTAACCATAACACGAATTTCACGATGTGGTTTTTTTTTCTGTGACCACAAACGCGCCGTGTGCTATTTTTCCTCTGAGCGTTTTCAATCTTTGATAGTGTCCGACCGAAGCTTCGGCTTTGGCTTCGGCTTCGGCCACCTTCGGCCAAAAAAACCACCTTCGGCTTCGACCAAAATTTGGCCGAAGCTTTGACCGAAGCCGAAGGTTTGCAAGTTGTGATTTGAAATAGGACGAACGATCCCAGAGCGAGACGGATAGTGCGCAGCGCTTAGCAGGGCAGCGTTTCGCCGGCCCTATCGCATTGCTTGCAGTTAATTATATAAATTACTGACCACATAATAATATAACATAACAACACTTGATTTAGAAGCGAAAACTGCACATAATTTACTGCCGTTTTTTTTACTATTAGCAAATGCTCGTATTTCTTAGAGTCAACATGGGGTCAACACACCTTCGGCTTCGGCTTCGGCCGAAGGTTTTGATGAAAACCGATTAATCAGTTTCGGCTTCAGCTTCGGCCAAAATTGTACCTTCGGTCAGACACTAATCTTTGAGCGTAACGAATGCATACATACAGTCACGCTAGTATTACCAAATGGGGTAGGCAGAGCACTCGAAACGTTACATAGACAAGCCATGCCCATGTCACGTTCCGTGGCCATGTTCAGCGTAATTTCAGGTTTAATCAACGGATGGAAGAGGTACAAAGTTACAGGTTGCTAGCTAGCCTAAAAGATACCTAAACCTATTTCCTTACTCCCCTCTGACAACATCCACAGAATAAATGTATTATTCTATCCCAATACAGGGAAATTCCCTCATGTAAAAAATCTTCAATTTTCTTTCATACTTTTATAGCCATTTTACCACATCGTCCTTCATGGATACCACCATAAACAAAAAGCAACATCTATTCACTACACAAAAAATGACCGCGAACACAAATTCCTGTACAAGCATTTATTCAGTTTCATAAATCATGCTGTTCACCTTCTTGGCTGCTTGTGCGTCACAGAACACCTTATGGAAGAGTTGCCATTTAAATTTTAATTTTATCGGTTGGTAAGAAGTTCATGCATCTAAATTCACATTCCAAAACTTTTGCAGTCTCGTTAAATACTTAGTCATGGTTTTGACCATGTAACGCTTTGTGTGTTCTGTCTTCCCTATTTAAGAATACAGGCGTGATGTATGTATCTATCTAAAGTTACTATGCGAGTGATGGATGTAGAAAGCAAACAAGGAATGTCGAAATAAAAGCACGTGGTGCTCTGTTCTCTGTCAAACACGCAAAGAAATAAAGCGTGATGTATCAGTATGTACTGCTATGTTTTCAACCTAGTAAATGCTAGTGATCAATTTTGAGTTAGTCATCTGCCATAATTTTGCAAAACTTTTTGAAGAACAGAAACTGTAGGTATGATCTCGCCTGTAGTATGTGGTAAACAGGGCATACAAAATACTACATCTTCGTAGCCACTTTGATCATAAAAAATAAATATTGATGAAAGAGATATATTTAATAGTATTATTTACCTGCCAAAGAAAAAACGAGTCTCCTGTAAAAAGTGCTCTGTCGATGGTCGTAATGTACGACCTTCTTTTGTTTTCCTGTAGCAACAAGGGTTTTCAATAGAATTATTTGCGGGCAGTATTTTGTGGAAAGATCTATTAGCCGTAGGCATGTGGGAGGCTTTAGTGCTTCTTGTAGAATAAGTGTGCGAGTTACATAATTATTTATTTTTTGGATAGGTATATGGTTTAAGTTCATGTCTAACTTGCAATTGCAAGAATCAAGTGATCCTATAATGTATTTAAATAATACAGGTATTCCGCACAATTTGTATCTACGCCTTGGTAGTTATTGCATTACTTACATTATCATAGTCTTTTATTTTGACAATTTTCTTTAAATTTGTCTTTTTTTTAGTTAGCTAATAAATAAAGCAACTCACGTATTCTTAGGATTCAGCAAAAACATACAAAAAATCTAAATTAATGAATTAAAATAAAATACGATTATTTTATCACCCAAAGTTTGACAATTGCTAAAGAATAATTTTTTTTTCTTCTGTCTCTTGAAGTCTGGCTTTAAGAGTAATTTGTATTATTATTTTTACAGTAAAATGTTGACTTGGTCTATAAAACTACCATAAATTCCCACCAACTACAGTACTAAAGTACTTTTTAAAGTCAGCTGTACATAATTAGGTAGATGAAGTATCACTTAAACTTATTCAACCATCCCAAAGAACCCTCTTTAATATTTTCAAACCAAACAAATAACTTTCGCTAATCGCTCCTAATTTTCATAACATGTTTAACTGGGAACTTGTTAGAACAAACTTTAAGCGTATGCATACGAAGTTAGCAACGAAACTTGGAGTTCTATCGTTGCTTGTACTCATTAATTACATAGTTGATAGATGTTTAATTACAAGACACAAAGTGGCTAGACGGGCGAAGTTGGCTAGATGAATAGCCAGGCAAGTAGTAACATTAAAAGTTTTTAGTTAAATGCAATGCTTAATTTAAACTGAATTTCAAAATTGATCTTGGACCCTTAATTTGGCAGTGTACATCATGATGTACATTGTCAAATGTTCTTTTTTTTTTATTTTTTTGTAACTAAAATTTTTGACTTAAGTAGTTTCCCTGCGAGGTGGCTCGAATTCACGACTTTTTTAATTCTTGCCAAATTAAGGGTTAAGCTCTTTAAGACTTCAATAACTCTTGGCCAAAATATCTTCTATGGTTAATATGTAATGTCGTGGTGACTAAGGAATTAGGTTTACATTATTATTTTAGGCGACAGGCTAGCAACCTGTCACTATTATACCTGCCAACTCAAAACCTAATAAAATATGCAATAAGTGGCTACGTAACGTGAAATAGTCATGGTTTTGTCTGTATTATATTACCTCTATTATATTATCTGTCACTATTATATTACCTCTTACATCTGTTTTTAAACCCAAAATGATGCTAGAAGTGGCTGCGAAGCATGAAATAGTCATAATCATGGATATGTCTATTTCACGTTTCGTGTGCTCTGCCTACCCCATTTGGGAACATAGGCGTGATTTTATGTATGTATATGTATGTATTTGTCTGTATAGTTTTGTGCGCTCCGCCTACCCCATCAGGGAATACAGGTGATGTATGTATGTTTACTTTATTTAACGATACCTATTGCAAAGTCCTAGAGTGACGGGGAGACCACATATATTATGATTACCGTACTGTAAACATTGTAAGAGGTAACACGTGTGTGTTGCTGGCTATATTGTCAGGTCAGTTTAAAGCCAATTCAAATTTAATTTAAATTTGAATAAGGAATAGAAAGAATTTTGTCGTAGTTCGTTTCAAAATGGCTGGCCGGCATTACTGACAGCCCCACCTTGTGAGTGGGTCATGCTGTATCGCTCAGAAAATATAATATACTTGAACCGATCACAGTTTTTATTTTTAACTAAATTCAGATAGGATTGTAAGTTTAAAGCCACGGACGACCTCGTACGGTCCTCGTGCCTCAATTTAAGTACTCTTAGAGTTAGGAATCTACAGTACCTTTAGCTAGTAGTTCAAGCTACCCTCTTTACAATACCTAACATATCTCTCTCCTACTAGATGCATGTGGCTGGAGGCAGATGGCTGCAATATCGATCGGTCTACTTCGCACACTCGCGAACCGTTCGTTTCTTTTATTTCGTTCGGTTTAGACTGTTTGTTGTTGGATTTGGGATTACACCTCTTTGTTCCTTTTCTGGAAGTCATGAGAGGCGATTCATGGAATAGGTTAAAGTGTGATTAAGGGAAGTTAGCGACCTGTCGCAATTATACCTCTTTTACAAACATACTTACACAACATCACGCCTGTATTCCCAAAAGGGGTAGGCAGAGTACACGAAACGCTTCTATAAAACCTGAAATGACTGTCACCTTTTGTGGCCAACTCTAGCATATTTTTTTGGTTTTTAGTTGGCGGGTACAATAGTGATAGGTTGCTTACATGTCGCCTAAAATATACCTAACTTCTTTCCTTAGTCACTTTTACGACGTCCATCGAAGAAGTGGCATTCTTAATTCTGACTACAAGAAAACACCACAGATGTAGTTCAATTTTCAATTAGCACACATTTAACAAAGCAAGAATAAACTATAAGTCAATTACTAGCAAAAAAGTGCCTTATTCCCAAAAATTTGTCACGTTTGTCGAATGCACCCTAAGCTTTAACTGACCGCTTGTAAACGTCAATTACGTTTCAGAGTACAAGGAAGGGGACGGACTGGCTCCTTGTTTGTTAGACAGCTTAAGCCTTAGAGATTTGGATTGTCGCTTAAAGATCCTTAGCGTTTCACTTGGTCGTAAATATTTTGTCTTTATTTAGTGGAGTTGAGGTTAGAATAACACTGTCTTATGTGGATGTCGTGAGAGTGACTAAAGGAATAGGTTAAGATTTTAGGCGACGATAACTGAACACTAAGTATAATATACCGATGCTCGACGCCTCAACGACCAGTAGATGACATCCATCTGTCACCTGTCTTACTATGCCATAAGGTTGCAAGTGCCCTGTATTGGGTATGTTTACTTTATCTTCTCTTTAAGCTAATGCTAAAAATCAATCCAAAGGTGGCTTCGAAACGTAATTGGTAGCCGTTTTGGCTATGTAACGTTTCATGTAATCTTCTTCTTTGTCAATACAGGGGGACGTTCGTATGTTATGTATGGATAAAACCAAAGCTAAGGTTGATTCATGTTAAAGTACAAAGGCGAAATTATCCTTACAGCCAACTAGAGATCCAGAGAGGAAAATTAATCATTGAGACCGAAAAAAAAGAGGCTACAATAAAATTAAACGGAACAAAAAAGATGAAAAAAGACTTTTAATTATAATCATTGTTAAGTAATAATATTACAAAACATTGTAGAAATGTAGGTTATAATAGGCATAGGTAATAAACAGATAAATACAGGAAAAACACATAGTATACAATAAAAAACCGGCCAAGTGCGAGTCGGACTCGCGCACCGAGGGTTCCGTACAAACCTGCAAGGCTTACAAAGTTCGTTCATTACGACAATCGAGTCATAACTATGGTATTTTTATTATAGATAGCTCTACGCGTTCATGAGGAAAAAAGTAATAAGTTTATATTTATTAAAAAATATATATTTAGTAATGTAACTAAAAATTTAAGGTTTTCGGAATTTTTCCTTTATGTGTGCTATAAAACGTTGCTTCATGCCAAATTTCAAGATTCTAGGTCGACTGGAAGTACCCTTTAGGTTTTGATTCCCTTGCGAGTACTTGCGAGTTTCAAAATATGCAGCTTAAATTGCTGTTTCTTTTGATTGCGTTGACATAGAAGTTTGATTTTGTTACAGCTTAAAGGTATTATAGACCTGAGTATTTGGTATGAATTTCAATGTAATACCTTTACGCGTTTATGAGGAAATGGGTAGTAAGTTTAAAATTATTAAAAAAAAATATATTATGTGATGTGACTAAAAATTTATGGTTTTCGTAATTTTTCCTTTATCTATGCTATAATACGTTGCTTCGTACCAAATTTCAAGATTCTGAGTTCACGGGAAGCACCCTGTAGGTTTTGATTCCCTTGTAAGTGTCGAAAATTTGCGGCATAAACGGCTGTATCTTTTGATTGCGTTGGCTTAGAAGTTTGATTTTTTCACAGTTTCAAGGGACAGTAGACCTGAGTAATTGATATAAATTTCAGCTTCATACCTCCACGCGTTCCTGAGAAAAAGGGTCTTGACAGACGGACGGACGGACGGACGGACGGACGGACGGACGGACAGACGGACAACAAAGTGATCCTATAAGGGTTCCGTTTTTTCCTTTTGAGGTACGGAACCCTAAAAATGAACTTAGTATGTGCATTTTCTTCAGACTTAAAAAAAACACGCAAATTCCGAAATTAACACATCGATTGCCACAATCAACAAACATGTAAATACGTTGACGTATGTAAACATCGTGCTTCGAGGCGTAGTTACTGTAGAATTGTAGATACGACTATATACTCCGTAAAGCGACCAATTAAGGTAGGCGGCGACACAGAAAATTAATTCTGAAGACGTTGCGCGCGGCAGTGGAGGGCTGGCTCTATAGCCCACCAGACCACTAGATAAAATTAGCTTGTGAACATTAAACTACAATAAAATTTCTCATAAGTACATACATTACAGTTACCTGTGTGGTGCCGGGTTAAAATAGCACCTCGCCCTTTCTTCCCGTGAGTATCGTAAGAGTCGACTCTGGGAAAGGGTTAGTGTATTGTGGGCGATGGGCTAGCAACCTGTCACTGCAACATCACGTTTAACCATCTGGTTACCCTGAAATTGCTGAATGTGTCACTGGATTTTTGAATTCTGTGCTCTGTACCCCTCTTGGGAATACAGGCGTGAGAATATGTACGTATGTATGTATGTGTGTACATTACAGTTACACCTCTTTCCCTCAGAGGTAGGCATAATTTCTCAGTTGCGATCTTTTCAAGTGAGCAATAATCACACAAAATAAAGGTGGAAGTTTGTGAGTGTGAGGGTATTACCAGCCCAATCGATGGATCGTCGATTGACGGCATTGGTTAATGTCGATCGAAGTTGATCGACTGGTATGGTAGCTTTAATTAATCAACAGAACGTCTAGACTAGTGTATTAAAATTCAAGATTTTGTTTGCATATTTTCGCCAAATTGTATGGAGACGTGTCGACCATGGCAGTTGTGCAAATGTTCCGCTGGCGGCGCTGTCTCAGTTTCCATACAATTTTGCGATAACTCGCAAATTAAATCGTTATCATTATCGTTTTGAACACACTAGATTTACAGATATCGGTTAACTAAACTAATCAGTCGATTGATTGCCGGTTGATGTCACCAGTCGACGCTGATCGATTAACCCCGGCTATATTCCATTCTAAAATTTCATTCTGCCATCGATTCATGCCGTCAATCGACGATAGATCGATTGATTAAGTAGAAACTATCGATTTCCGTCGACTATTTTCATTCTACCATCGATCGATCACGTCAATCGACGATCGATCGCATATATAGTCGCATAAATAACTGAAAACATTCCATTCTACTCTATTTATTTTTCAAACCTTCCAATTTCACAGCACACTTCTAGTTAAAAACTTTTGCACGTAGAAAACTTCGCGAAAATCCAACGCCTGTAAACGACGCGAGGCAAAAATCCTCGTGGATGCAACGAACTCCGCCCCAGGCGTCCTTACACAGCCGTTTACGAAATAATTTATGGGATATTTTAATTTTAATTAACACGATATCCGTCAGATGTAATCTGTACTTAAAAATAGCCGAAAACTGCCTAAATAAGGCTGGGGTCTGCAGTCTTGAGAGCTTTCATTTGATTTATGATCGGACTTGGGTAAGATAGTCTTGATCCGCGTTTGTTATTTTGCGTTTAATTGAAGCGATTTTGTTCCATTTATAAATAGGTCAGGACGTCGAGTTTTGTTTTTATTGTGTTGTGAAGTTTTGTGTCGGGATAGAATAACACTTTGGTGGATGTTTTAGCTAAGAGGTGAATAAGGAAATAGGTTAAGGTTTGCGTTAGGCCAAAGGCTAGCAACCTGTCTCTATTATACCTACTACTATCTTCCATCTGTTTTCAAACCTAAAATTATGCTAGAAGTGGCTGGGATGCGTGAAATAAATAGTCATAATTATGGTTTTGTCTACGTCACGTTTTGTGAGCTATGTCGACCTGCATTGGGAACATGGGCGTTATTTCATTATACATTTATTTTATGTATGTGAAGTCTAGCTGTAAAGTGTACAGTGTGTGTTGTTTTGGTTTTGGAATCACACACCTCTCTATTTTTTTCTAGGGGAGTAGGAAGTAAGGAAAAAGGGTTAATTAATACCTCCCACTGGTTGTAAGTACTTAGCGAGTTTTCTTTACATACATACATTAAGCCTGTATTTCCAAACGGGGTAGGCAGAACACTCAAAACGCTATACCTATAGACAAAGCCATGAACACGTTAACATAATATTTCTAGGTAAGTGATTAGAGGTAAATTTTAGTGACAGGTTGCTCGTCTATCGCCTAAAGTAAGCCTTTATCTATTTTTCTCAGTTGCCTCTTACGACATCCACGGAATATGACAGAATTACAAACATCCTTAATATGTCATTAGGCAACTGTGCTGACAACGACAGCTTTTTGTTCAGCACATTTTCATATCCAGATTTTGTTCTAAAAAGCCAATCCTCTTGACAAGAAGATTATGAAAATATAAAGATTTTCGGAATACGAATACGGAATCAAGTCAATCCTTTAAGCCGTGAAAAAGTATCAAACAAGGCTCAAAGATTGGGGTCTAATCTCAGCTAACGTCCCTTTTTCCACCACGTGCCAGTGGTGTGCAACCTGCGGCCCGCAGCCTGTTCTATTATTATTATCATCGTGTCATTATCATTCAGTTTTGCTTACCTCCATGTAACCCGACGGTTCAGAATACCGCTCTTGTTTCTTTCGTGGTATAAGAGGCGACTAATTAAATTGTTTTTGGTATGTTTCAGGCGACATGCTAATAAATAATCTGACACTGTTGCACTTCTTTATCCATGTTTAAATATAAAATTATACTGAATGTTATTTATTTTATTTCTACGCAAAATCTATTCCAGTAAAGGTAGAAAACATTGAGCACTAATTCTGTAACTTCCTCTTGTATTTCCCTGTAGAAAGGGTATAAAACATGGGAATACAGCAGTAAAAGTTTGAGACACCTGTTTTAACTTGTTGTAATAAAAAGACTTCATGATCCGAAATGAAAATACTGTGGGGAAAAAACTAAGAAATACTCATTGTCAGTTACTAGTAAAACTAATTGGACGCCTACCAATTGTGATTTATCAAGCTTTTATACGGCCCTCGCCAAAAGGTTGGCGACCCCTGCTCCGAGTAATGAAACAGCAGAATTTGTAATCTCCCGTCACATATATTCGGAGGATAAAACGGAAATAAAACCTTAGGACCAAGATAAGTAGGGGTAAACTTGAAAACCTGACTTTTGCGGAGTTGGCGAAAATAACGAAAATGATGATTTTAACGGAACCATTGAGAATGTATTTTTTAGGATTAATTTTGATCCCTTGAGAAAGGGTATTTTTGGTATTACCTCAAATCATGCCGTTTGTATTTATTTACACAATGAGGTTAAAAAAAAGAAAATGACTTTCAAAAGTTTTGGCAAAATGTTGTGTACAAAATGTGCTTCTGAACGCATTAAATTGACTATAGCTTTGTCAACAAGTACCTATTTTAATTCGATCATGCCGCGCTCATAATGACTTTCATTACAATATGGTAATCGATATTGTATGCCGAAAATAGAGAACCAATGAGCGCTTCTTCATAAAATGGCACAGTTTTTGTATTTAGTTGGGAAAAACAATTCGGACCCTAAAGGGAAGTTAAATCCTTTAGTTTGCTCATTTTACTTAAACACCTCTCCTTTTCTTCCATGGATATCGTAGGAGGCGACTAAAAAAATTATGAAGGTTTATTTTAGGGGGTAGACTAGCAACCTGTCACTACTTGTACCTTTTAACTTAAAAACTAAAAATATGCCAAAACTGGCTACGTATCGTGTAACATTCATGATTGTGTCTATACTAGCGTTTCGTGTGCCCTGCCTATTAAGGGATACATGCATGATATATTTATGTATTAGAATATGCACGTATAATATAAATAGCACGTATAAATCATACTTGTTTATCAGTTTCTAAGTAATACCGTTACTACGAGATTTCATACAACTAATTCTCGTTCGCATGATTGTTTAGGATGATCTTGTTTCAAGTTTGACCCGCTTCCCGTTGCCAAACTGCTTTCAAACTTAACAGTTTTGAGTTCGATGGCGATTCAAATATGGAATCCAAAAAGCTTGAACAAGATTTATAGTCATCGCGTAACTGAGTCCTCGCCTGCGCGGTACAGGGGCGCGGGGGCATGACGAGAAAGCGGACTGAGGGAGGTGCGGGCGGTGTTTGTTGAACACAGCTCATTCTGGTCGCGTATTTAGGTATGTATTTATTTAAGTACATAATTTTTTGTTTGTGTTTTTTAGGTTTGTTGTTGTATTTGTATATCTAGAAGGCAATGGTATTACTTACTTTTTTTTCAGTAGCTTTTTGTGAATATTTTGGTGACTGTACGATCTTTTACTTTTGTTGGTCTTATGTATGTAACGTATGTATGTAACTCTTTATTATACAGAATAAACATGACAAAATAACAAACAAAACAGAACACAGTACAAAGGCGAACATATCCCTTAAGGGATCTCTTCCTGCTAACCTTCAAGCGATTGACAAAACAAGTGAAAATAGAGTAGACACACTAGTAGGAGTGGTCTTAGTAATAAAGTTTCCTCTGTAATCTGTCTCTCAGTGGTTGGCTGTAAGAAATCCCTTGAGTGATCAGTTCGCCTTTGTACTTTTCCGTTTTGCAAGCATTTTTTACTGTATGGAGTGTTTTTTGTACAGTAAAATGTTTACCTACTTACTTAAAAAGACTTTTTCAAAATACCCAGAATTGTAGTTTTACTACGACCCATTCACGTAGTTATACGCTTCAATATCCTATTCAAGCTATTCGCCAAATAAACGTTGCGGACACACGGCCTTTAGCGCCCAGGAAATAGAAATTATTTTCAAATACGTTGGTTTCCTTTAAATTTGTACATTGGTTTTATAGATTTGTTGGAAATACGCCAATGTAATGTCAATCATTCATCATTTCTGCTTTCCGATGGGATTTCGTAATATAGAGGGAGGTTCTGACCATAATCACTGATATTATGATTTATGTCTCCTTTGGGACAAATAATAATAAAGCATTTTTCTACAAACGTAGTAAGTTGTGACTTTGAATTGATAAAATTTCATATTCCATGCCATGTGGTGTCAGGTCTAGAATACCACCCCTCCATTTCTTTCGTGAATGTCGTTAGAGGCGACTGAGGATAAGAATTTAGGTATATTTTAGGCGACAGGCTAGCAATTTCCTTAAATATACCTTAGTATGTATGTAGTAGTAGTGTATTCTCCTTAGTCACAACGACATCCGCGAAAGAATTTGACGTGTTTTGAAATATATACGGATAACTCACGTTTTAAATCTAGTTTAGCTCGACATGTTAATAATGTAAATAACGATAGTAATGGAGGTAGTCGTGCGCCGGTATCAGTTTCGTCGAGCACGAGCAGTCACGCGAATAGAACGGTAGCGTGCATTGCGCGTTTGGCAGCAGCAGCCGCCGCGGCTCTTAGATGAAGAGCTACGCATTGCCCGTAACATGTCGAGCTAAACTCGATTTAAAACGTGAGTTATCCATATATTTGTGAGTTTTGCGGTAGTTTAATGTCCAAAAGTGGAGGTGTTATTGTAAACCTGAAATCACACCCTGAAACCTTAAAACCCCTGAAGGAAGGAAAGGGTGGATTTCTGACTTCATTTTTCCATATGCAGGTCACGTTGTTACAGTTTGTCGTACCTCACTGGTAGTAATTTTCACTGAATGTTGTAATTTACATATTTGGGGAACTTCCCGCATGTTAAATAATTTTATCTACATGGCAATCATAATGTATTAGGTAAGCGTTCAGACGAACTAAGAAATCTGCACATTATAAAATCGATAACCTGTGTGATGTCGGGATAGAATAGCACCTCTCCATTTCTTCTGTGGATGTAAAGGTACGAGTATGTTTTAGGCGACAGGCTGACAACCTGTCACTATAATACCTGCCAACTCAAAACCTGAAAAATATGCTAGAAGTGGTCACGGGACATGAAATACTCATGGTTTTGTCTACGTAGCATTTTGTGTGATCTGCCTACCCCATACAGGAGTGATGTATTGTCTCTAGTGTTTATTTATTTGTTACATATTATTACTTTTTTTTTTTAGATATCACGTTTAACCATCTTACACACATTACCCTGAAATTGCTAAACGTGGCACTGGATTTTTTGTATCCATGTGCTCTGCCTACCCCTCTTGGGAATACAGGCGTGATTGTATGTATGTATGTACATTTTTGCTAGTTACGCCCACGGTTTGTTTCAATACATGCACCAGTCTCAAATCTCTCACACACATACACACATATATCACGCCTGTATCGCCAAATGTAAGCAGAGCACACGAAACGATACATAGACAAAACCATGACTATTTGACGTTTCTAGTATATTCTACTAGCGACCGCCCGCGACTTCGTCCGCGTAGATTTCGGTTTTTACCGAGAGAATTTCTAAATTATTTGGTTTTGGCTGTAAGAGATCCAAACCAATACTCTCAAACTTTCACATTTATAATATTAGTAGGATAGTAGGAAGCGCCCGTCTGAATAGCAAGCAGATGGTAGATTTAGTTGGCAGGTCTTAAATCTCAAGTGTATCGTATTTAAATTGACAAAGTCCTAAAGTCGCTCGACTTTTATCTTTTCAATTACGCCACCTGCCGCCGAAACTCCGATCATGGCTCTGTTAAAATAAGTTTTTTTTTCAAACTCAGTAACTTTTCCTGTTACTAAGCAGTGGAGGTGGTTTTGGGCTCTAAAGGCAGCGATTTTGATATTGGTGTGGTGTTGAGATAGAATAACACTTCTCCATTTCTTCCGTGGATGTCGTAAGAGGCGACTAAGGAAATAGGTTAAGGTTAAGGTATGCTTTAGGCGACAGGCTAGCAACCTGTCACTTTTATCTTACCTCTTCTATCTGTTTTCTAACCTAAAACTATGCTAGAAATGGCTGTGAAGCGTGAAAACAGTAATTATCAATTTTGTCTATATGTCACGTTTTGTGTGATTTGCCTAACCCATTTGGAAACATAGGCGTGATTGTATGATTGAACTTATCTACCTTTTGCTTTGTGCATTGTTAGGTATATATAGGTGGAAACGTCGCTAGAGTTGCTGGATACGTATACATACATACATAACCGTCACGCCTTATTCCCTGCGGGGTGGGCAGAGACAATAGAATAGAGCGCCATTTGCTTCTATTCTGATATTCTTCTTTCGCTTCACTAATATTCATCACTCTCGTCATACACGCTCGACGGTTTCGGGTTCCTAATTTGGCCTCCCTTTAGTACATCGCCGATCTGGTCGATATACGTTCTTCGCGGGCGCCCTCGACCGACTTGCCCTAACCCACTTCCCTTGTAAATTTGCTTACATATCCTTGCTTCATCCATTCTCTCCAAGTGCCCAAACGAACGCAGCATACCTTTGAAGCTCAGTGGTAGATTGCTGGATTATGTATGTATGTTGTTATTACGGAACCGCTAGTTCAGGGGCCCTTGCTATTGAATAGCGGTGTCTCCATTCCATCACTTCGCAGGTTCTATCTAAAGATTTACATTTTTATGAGTTCAGTATTCCTTGAGGGAACGTGATACTTGTCACCGAGACGAATAACAAGTGAGTACCGTATATATTAGCTTTACCTTTGATTTTTTCCCATGCGAATACCCAAATTTAGAATAACACCTATTTTTTCGTGGATGTCGTAAGAAGCGACCAAGAAAATAGGTTTAGGTATGCTTTAGGCCTCGTCTCAAAGCTTATAGTCACTCAACGAGCAATACAGAGGGCCATACTCGGGGTACCAAGATACCAAGACGAACTAAAGTCATCGATGTACATCGGTTTAACAAATTGAAATGGTAATGGGCAGGACACATTGTACGAAGAGCAGGTCGATGAGGTTGAAAAGTGCTTGAGAGGAGACCATAAACCAGCAAACGAAGCGTAGGACGTCCACCTACAAGATGGACAGACGGCTTAATTAAGGTCGCCGGAAAACGCTGGATGCAGGTACTTATTAAAGTCTAAAGGGCAGGCCTAATGTTCAGCAGTGGATTATCCTATTCCTGTTATTATGATGCTTAAGGCAACAGGCTAGCAACCTGTCACTATTATACTACCTTTTTCATCTGTTTTCAAACCTAAAACTACTTCAGTAGTGCCTAAGAAGCGTGAAATAGTCATAGTTGTTATTAAATGTCAATATAATAAATAAATAAATAAATATCACTGGACAATTTTTACACCAATCACTTAGTCCCAAATTAGGTAATTTAATGCCTGTGTTATGGGTACTAGACAACGGATAAACTTACTTATATACAGATAAACATCCAAGACTCGAAAGCAAACATTCGTATTCATCATACAAACATCTGCCCCGAGCGGGGATCGAACCCGGGACCTTAAGCTTCACAGTCAGGTTCTCTAACCGCTGGGCTATCCGGCCGTCAAGCCACGGTTATCATGCAATACCACGCTTTGTGTGCTCTTACTTATGATAGGTGCTGTAAACCCCTTAAATTTACACCTTCCAATTAAAATAACGTTTTACATCTAGTTTAGCTCGACATGTTAATAATGTAAATGACGATAGTAACGGAGGTAGTCATGCACCGGTATCAGTTTCGTCGAGCACGAGCAGTCGCGCGAATAGAGCGGTGGCTCGCAGTGCGCGTTTGGCAGCAGCAGCCGCCGCTGCTCGTACTTAGACGAAGGGCTACGAATTATCCCGAAACATGTCGAACTAAACTCGATTTAAAACGTGAGTTATCCATATATTTGTGAGTATCATGGTAGTTTAATGTTCAATAATGGAGGTGTTTCTGTAAACCTGAAATCACACCCTGAAACCTTAAAACCCCTGAATGAAGGAGAGGGCGGATTTCTGACTTCATTTTTCCATATGCAGGTCACGTTTTTACAGTTTGTCTTACCTCACTGGCAGTAATTTTCACTGAATGTTGTAATTTACATATTTGGGGAACTTCGTGCATGTTAAATAATTTTATCTACATGGCAATCATAATGTATTAGGTAAACGTTCAGACGAACTAAGAAATCTGCACATTATAAAATCGGTAGCCTGTGTGGTGTCCGGATAGAATAGCACCTCTCCATTTCTTCCATGGATGTGGTAAGAGGCGACTAAGGAGGTTAAGGTATACTTTAGGCGACAGGCTAAATAGCAACCTGTCACTATTGTACCAGCCATCTCAAAAACTAAATAATACTATGCTAGAAGTGGCCACAAAACGTCTATGTAGCGTTTTGTGTGCTCTGCCTACCCCGTTTGGGAAAACAGGCGTGATCGTATGTATGTATTCTATGTAAATTTTTATTAGTTACCTACGCCCACGGTTTGTTTCAATACAAACAACAGTCTCAAATCTCTCACACACAAACACACATATCGATGGCCCCACCGCATAAACGTGCAAGTGAAAAATGACAACTTTCCAGGAAAAAATA
>BHDV01063549.1:0-26307 GCA_005406045.1 Adoxophyes honmai
GCTCGGAGCGCCCGGTGGCGTACGCGTCTAGAGTACTGAATAGTGCGGAGAAAGTGTACTCACAAATTGAGAAAGAGGCTTTGGCGATAATCTATGGGGTAAGAAAATTTCACCAATATCTATATGGAAGGAGGTTTATTTTGAGAACTGATCACAAGCCTTTGGTCACGATTTTCGGAGACAAAGCGGGAATACCAGTGATGGCGGCTTCTCGCATGCAACGATGGGCCATAATATTAGGTGGATATCAGTACGACATAGAATATGTTTCAACAACCACGAATAGTGCGGATGCACTTTCAAGGTTGCTGCCGCCTGTAGAAAAGGAGGAAGGATCAAAGCAGGAGATCACGTATTTGAACTTCGTTCAAAACTTTTTACCATTAAGCAGTGAAGACGTAAAAAAAGAAACGGAGCGTGACTCTACTTTACGTCAGGTGGTTTTAAACATTAAAGGCGGATGGCCCAATCACTGCTCGAATGAAGAAATAAAATCATATTTTGATAGAAGGCATGAACTTAATATGGAGGGAGGCTGTGTAATGTTGGGATATCGCATTGTAATACCGGTGTCAATACGACCTAAAATTTTACAAGAACTGCACGCAAGCCATCAAGGTATGGTCAAAATGAAAAGCATGGCCAGAAGTTTCGTCTGGTGGCCGGGTATCGACAAAGACGTAGAAAGGGTATGTCGAGAATGCATAGTGTGTGCCACAGAGGCAACAGCGCCGCCTAAATCAAGATGTCAGCCATGGCCTTATCACACGGAACCTTGGAGTAGATTACACGTAGATTTTTTGGGGCCTTTCGAAGGAAAGACATTTTTAATTATAATCGATGCCACATCGAAATGGATTGAAGCATTTTTAATGACACGAACGACGGCGACAGCAGTTATTAAAGTACTAAGGGAAACATTTGCTAGATTCGGATTACCAAAGGAGATTGTTTCTGATAACGGGCCCCCATTCACCAGTCAAGAACTTGATAGTTTTTGTGAATTTAATGGGATTAAGCACATTTTTTCGGCGCCTTATCACCCAGCATCGAACGGGGCCGCCGAAGCAGCAGTGAAGCTGTGTAAACGAGCTTTAAAAAAAGCTATCTCAGAAAAACAGGACTTAGACACAGCCCTACAAACTTTTCTACTGAATTATCGCAATTGTGAACAGGCGACAACCGGCGAGACACCGGCGATGATTTTACAAAAGCGACCTTTACGTTGTAGATTGGACCTGCTCAGAAATGCAAACACGGTGGAGAACAGAGTGCATCGAGAGCAGCAAAAGCAGATTGAACAGTCAGGTGGTAGGCAGCAACCACCAATGCAGCAGGAAGAACCGGTTTGGATCCAGGAATTTAACGCAAGGGATAGGTGGGTTCCAGGTACAGTAACGGCTGTAAGAGGGACTCGAAATTACGAGGTTAGGAAGGAAAACGGTACTACTGGTAAACGGCATATAGATCAATTGAAAAGACGATTCATTCATATTCCGTGTATGGTTCCAACGGTGGTAGGAACGGAGACCTCTCACAACGACGACCCTCCGCCGCCCGCGCCCGCTCCTTCGGCGCATTCGGCCCCGCCAGGAGTATCCGAAAGAGCATTGACACCAACCCGAACGTTGGAACCTAAACGAATTAGGAGACCACCTGTTAGGTATGGTTTCGATTAGATTGATTGATTGCTTTATTTATCGGTTTACATTTACAGTCTCGCCATTGAATCAGTTTCGTATTCAAAGAAACTTCGGTATCAGATATTCTCCTGAAGTCTAAGAAATTAATTTTATACCGCTAGTTGTTTGAATTTTAATCAAACTTAGCAAACTTCAGTTAAGAGCAGATTCTTTGTTATTTTCTGACGGGTTTGCGGTGATACCGGTAACAAAGATGTTTGTTATCTGTTCTAGGAATTAATTAGTTAGCCTGAGGTTTAAGATCTTCTACCCCTATCCTTCAACTTCAATTTAACAGTGTCACAACATACGAAAAGTACCGTAAGCTCGGTTTACTTTGCCCACCGATACAAACGCATATTACCAAGAATCCTAAAATAATGCTGCAAACACTAATTTGCAATACGCCTTTGTACTATCGAACCAACTGATTCCTGACCCATCGCAGAACGTTTTCACAATATAACAAACAACAATATAATAATAACAAAGATTTCCTTTGTTAACCCTTAAATTGGCAGTGTACACTGTGATGTACATTGTCAAATGTTCTTTTTTTTATTTTTTTGTAACTAAAATTTTTGACTTTGTTTCCCTGCAAGAGGCTCGAATTCACGACTTTTTTCATTCTTGCCAATTTAAGGGTTAAGCAATGCAATGTCAGTATGACGTTCACTGTGAATAGGTTCTATGGTGGGTCAGGAATCAATTGGTTCGATGGTACTTCAACATTTTTGTCTGTGACTTATTTGTATTTCTTCTGTTTGTTCAATAAAGAGTTTTTTACTTTACTTTTACTAATCGTGACTGAAGCGCCTCAGCGCCAAATGCGTCGAATAGCCGAACTAAACGATCCTACATCGCGCTAACGAAGTTTCGAAGATCGGTTGCCTACATTAATACAACTTCCAACTTTCTCTCTCTTTCTCTCAGGCATCTGCCTGGAGAAAGATCTCTCTATTGGAATATTTCCCACAGTGAACTAGAGAGTGAATACAAAAGGTTTTTATGGGTTGTCAGTGTCCTTGTTTGGGCAAATAAATCTTAGCTTACGGTGCCATTGTAAATTCTACATGAATAAACTGTCATGTGGTGACTGGTTTAAAATGAAACTTTTCCATCTCTTCCGTGGATGTCGTAAGTGGCAAACACGGAAATAGGTTAAGGTTGCTAGCCTGTCACTATTATACCTCTACATCTTTATCCAAACGGGCGATTTCATTTTAAGTCTTGTTAGTATTCGTAAAGATAGATCGGTACACACAATGCCTAACCAAGCTTTGTCTAGTCTTGATAATGCCTAGGCTTTGTTCAAAATGCTAAAACCATTAATAACTTGGCCTTGAGTAAATATAATACACGTCTAATATCTAATTATGATTGCAGAGATCCATTAACGGAACGTTTAGATTATAATGGTTCAGATGGAGCTTCTTGCATGGCACATAATTTAATTTACTTATACCGATTATATTCGCTTTTGTTGAATACTTTGAAAATCGGCCAAATCAAATCGTGAGATTTGAGTACCATGGGTTTTGAACCACCTGTGATTTTTTATTGTATCTGAAAACTATGCTATCTTATTCCAATTCATTTAAGATTAGAATTTTAACGGTCCAATCGTGGGTTTTAAGTAAACAAAAAAAAAACGCCCTCCTAAGACGTAAATCGACTAGATCGGCGATGTTCTGAAATGAGACCAAATTAGAAGTACCTGAATCCGACGAGCATGTACCTATTATAGATAACTAGCTTTCTGCCCGCAGCTGCGCCCGCGTGGAATTCGGTTATATTGCGGGATAAAGCGATAATTCCCTCGGGAACATCATTTTTTTCCGGGATAAAAAGTACCCTATTGTTTAATCCGGACTTCTATCTTTACGTGTGCAAAATTTCAAAGCAATTGGTTCAGTAGTTACGGCGTGAAAGCGGAACAAACAAACAAACAAACAAACTCACTTTCCGATTTATAATATTAGTAAGGAAAAGGATGATTAGAGGGATGAGTGTGACCGAAGCGAGAAAAGTATGTCAGAATATAAGTGAATGGTGCTTTGTTGTCTCTACATAGGTACAACAAATAGGATGTTTAAATACATACATACATATTCTCACGCCTGTATTCCCAAGAGGGGTAGGATGTTTACGTTTGTGAATAACGAAATAGTTAAAAAACGAATTACTTAGTTAATACTTAGTGCAACTGTATTAAACCATCCCAATAGACTTTAAATTAATAGGATTTCGTTAAATTTCAACTTCAGACTATCTTGACAAGTTAATAGGGCCGACTATAATATTATTATACAGCGTGTTCAAACTTGCGAATGCAAGATGCAAAGATAGCTTAGAATTAATATAAATGACTTTGGGCAGAACATTTACTTTAAAAGATAACGCTAACTGTCCATGGGATTGATTTACTGCAGGTTTTAACAATGCAATTTAAATCTAAATGTACTTAGCCAATGTGTACTGTATACCTACGTGCGGTGTCGGGTTTAGAATAACACAATCTCCATTTCTTTTGTGGATTTCATAAAGGTGAAATCGGACGGTTCATTCGGATGAACGTTCATCCGAGTGATTGCTTCATTTTTCTAGTGAATTCATTCGATAGTTTTGTTTCATTCCGTGTTCAGACGTGTCATTTCGAGTGAATAGTACCGAATGAAAGGCGAAAATGAAAGAAAAATGAACCGTCTGATTTTACCTTAAGAGGCGACTAAGGAAATAGGTTGGTGTATGTTAAGTGACAGGCTGTCCATGACAATAAACATACATCCATACATACACACATGTATCAAATGGGGTAAATGGTGACAGGTTGCTAGCTAGCCTTTCGCCTAAAATTAAACTATTCCTTTAGTCACTTCTTACGATATCCACGGATATAAATGAAGTTATGTTATTCTAAACCTGATACCATACGGATAAAAAAGATTATCGATAAAAATACTCTCTATAAAGTACTCGACTATCAAGAGAAGAAAAAACTGCAACGATTGTGTCAGCTCAAATCCACATTTAGTTCACTACTTAAAGGAGGAAGTGAATAAACACAAATAAAGTTGTTTCAACAGCTTAACTCTCTTTTATCCTGCATTCCGAGAGTTTGTGGAGGCTCCAGACCCCGATAATTCCCGAGGGAAACTTCGGCCTTTTCCGTACGAAGTGGACGGGAGTGTCGTTCGGAAGATGATTGACATTTCGCATAAAATTGTGGGGAAAATTTGGGCAGACAGAGAGTAACGTAGAGTGCCTTGAACCTTAACAGTATCACACAAAATCCCTTAATAACATGGTACTAATACTAACTACTAATCAAAACATCGTGATGTACGTCGTGAAAAGGTTTTAATTACACTCAATATTATTATCACGCCTGTATTTAAAACGGGGTAGAGCACTCGAAACCTTACGTGGACACTGTTATGAGTGTGGTGTCGGGTCTAGAATAACACTTCTCTATTTCTTCCGTGGATGTCGTAAGAGGCGACTAAAGAAAACAGGTTTATGTTGTAGGCGACAGGCTAGCAACCTGTCACTGTTATACCTATTTCATATAATTATATTTAACTTAAAACTATGCTGAAAGTGGCATCAGAATTATTTTAACTGTCTTAATAATGAATTCCTTGAAAATCATTATCAATATCAACATTTTATCTAAGCAAGTAGACCCTAAACAGGCTCTATCTAAAGTATTTCGAGTCTATCAGCGCTTCGTAAAGGTCATGATTGCCAAGAAAAATCTGCCGTAAGTACCTAACTTGGCACAAGTATTTTTCTAAAAAAAAAAAATGACTTAAAGAATCCGATATACCTAAAAACACTTAGTTTGCATCCGGAAGACAGACAGTCATAAACTAGTCTAAACTACCAGTAATGATTCAGATAACTACGTTATGACGCAATATGTTTTTGGGTGAGTATCAAACGCGTATTATCATTTAGACCCTGTTACATGTAAGGGGAGCCGCGGGAACGTCTAGTATAAATAATGCAAGATAATGTTGCCAGGGTGGCCACACTTTTCATGTAATGGACTTTGCATTATAAATGGCAACACTCTTACTAAAGCGGATACACTTTGGTTTGGGACAAATGGGTTAATGGAACGTGGTGTCAATGTTTGTTTACAAATCTAGTTCGGAGGGTTGACAGTTGTTAAATAGTTTTTCATCACACTTGCTCGTCAATGGTGTTATTACAAGAGCGTCTCCTTTAGTACAAAGGCCTAAATTGTAACCGCGGGAGTTATCATTACATCCTATGGGAGATAAAGTTTAGTTTTAAAAATTGCAAAAGTTAGTATAGGAACATTAGTTCAGACTAAGGAGGTTACAAATGTAAAAATAAAAATTCTGCTATTAAAACTTAAGGGCCAGTTTTTAAATGCAAAATTAATATATGCATTATGAAACTGTATTAATTTAATACTTTGGATGTATGTCAACGCGTTTTTAATATGTTTTTTTCGTAAATTTGTTTGAACCTTTTTGGCAGAATCTGGCTGTTGACCATTCGCATCCTGTGCGAAACATAGTTCTTGTCTGTGGTATATGATTAAAAAAAGTGACAATAGACCTAAACGCACTGACAGCAGTGACAACGCAAGCAGAATAGCGCGGTGCGGTGACGTGATGTCATTCATTTACTTTAATTTTTAGTTTTTCCTCGCAAATGTGATGAAAAACATTGTGTGTAACACGGGGAGTAAAAGACATTATAAACTCGAGTCATAAAAGCCCTCCGCCTGCGGCGTCGGGCTTCTAACAGCCTCTCGTTAATATTGTTCCATGTCCTCCCCTAGATACTCAATGTACTATTATTTACGTACAGTCAAACCAATGGATTTGAAGCCACTGTAGAATGCTGTCACAATAAAAGTAATAATGATTTCCTTTGTGCAATGCAATGTCATTGTGAAGTTTTCTTTGTAAATAAGCTTCGAAGCTTCCTGGTGAGTCTAAATGAATCGGTTCGATGGTAGGTATATTGATATGAATACAAAAGGAATAGTGAACATTATGCCATAAAAGTTAGTTAAGTTATCCATAACATAGATTATAACGTTTCTTTATTCTAACACTTTATGGACCAAGAGTTGTCTGAAAATAAAGATATTTTATTTTTATTTATTTATTTATTTATCCGTGTGGTATCGGGTTTAAAATAACACCCCGCCATTTCTACCGTAAATGTCGTAAGAAGCGACCAATGGAATAGGTTAAGGTATGTTTTAGGTGACAGCCTAGTAACCCGTCACTATTTTTCTTTCATCTATATTTAAACCCAACATTATGTCACGGGTTTGACTGTCTGACGTTACGTGTGCACTCTCTACCTCATTAGCGATGACAGGCGCGATCTATGTATGTATGTAGTTAATAATTAATTGAAAGTCTACTGAGCAAAATTTCGAAAACTCAGCTCTAGCTACACTTGAAAAAGTTGTAAGAGTATCCCGCAATTTGCGACGCCAGCGCACGTATGTTGCCGGCATATTTGCTAATGTAAACTGGAAACTTACCTCCGAACTGTTTCCACGGTACCGTACGATACGATACGATTTTAGAGCTACCCTATAGGTAATCGATGGTAAACGTGTCATGGTACATACAGAAAGAGTGCGGAAACGGCTTTAGCACAGTTCATTAATTTAGATTATTCAAAGACTCAATGTTACATATTTATTCTCGATTACTAATCTATCGTTTGTAGATATGTTATGTGTATACAGGGTGGAAAGTTTCAAAGGGCCCTGGAGGGGAACTACCTACTCTAAATCTTTTAGTTAGCTCATTTTGCTGAAAGGACACATTCCTTCATTTTTAGAAAGAAACAAAACTGCATTAAAAGATTTTTAAAATTTAGCTTGTCTCAACTGGGAATCGAACCAGCTAAAAATTAAAAAAAAAAAATTGCTGGTTTTTTATACAAATCGGTAGGACTATTGTTAAGGATAAAATTTGTCTAAGAAACATTTGGTCTTACACTTAGATAAGTACGAGATATTCATGAAATTGAATATTTATTACATGTTTTCTTAACAATGCCTAGTACTGCAGCGCTATTGTCTAACGCACCAAAAATCTAAATCAAGTTTAATTCGACAGTCTTAGTGTCAGTTTGCTTTGAAAAGTATTAATTTTGAAGCAATTTTTGAAATCAACTGTTAAATTAAACACGATTTAGATTTTTGGTGCGTTAGGGCCGGCGCTGACTGCCGGCATGGCACGGCGTGGCAAAGGATTTTGTTACTGATCTGAGAAAGGCCGCGGCATGCCACAGCGTGCCGAAGCATTTCACGGGTTATATTTTTGGATGCTGCGGCACGATTTGCCGTGCCGTCCTCTGCCATGCCGGCAGTGAGCGCCGGCCCTTAGACAATAGCGCTGCTGTACTACTAGGTAATACTAAAGTAATATTTAACACTTTGTAAAATAATCTAATTTACAGATTTAAAGAAATCATCAACAGGGTGACGTTACTCCTGATTCTTGTCATAAAATCGAGCGTGAACCCTAAATCTTTGAAATTTGGAATTTTGCGTAGTAAAATTTTATGAGTCGTTTGTAATAGCGTCGTGATGTTATGCGAACGCGCTTCAAGTCGAAATAGGTTTCGCGGTATCGCGTCAAAGTTGGTTAGGCGCCCTCAAAATCTTCTCGTTTAGCCAACCACGCAAGTACTTCGCGGAATACAGACGGTGAAATAACATTAAGCTACGCCGATATTCCTAAGTGTAATAACATAGTTCCTGGAAATTATACGAGTAAATTTCCCTGCTTAACTTCATTGTAAACCAATGGACTCGCTTCTGCTTGGAATGTTTTTCATTTATGTATAAGTAGGTTGTATATTTTGTTACTGGCCTATAATAAAGATGCAGCTCGCAGCGCGGAAAACTAAAAAAGAAAAATAAATGAAAGTCGTTGTCATTTGATCTGTGCTAAGAGTAGTTTTGAATGCCTTTTTTTTTATAACAAGTTACTGTTTACTGTGTAAAATAATTAAAATAACCAGTACAAACGCGAACATTATCCTTTAAGAGAAGTAATCCTTTTGTAGCGCCCCAGCGCCACATGCGTCGAATGCCCGAATTAAACGGTTCTACATCGCTCTAACGAAGTTTCGACGAACGGTTGCATAAATACAACTCCCAACTTCCTCTCTGTGGACTTCGGTCCCCAGGCATAACATCTGCCTGGAGAGAGTTCTCTCTATTGGAGACTGGAGTCTTTCCTACAGTGGTGACCCCGACCCTCTCACGTAGCTCTAGGTACGCACTCCGCCAATCTCATCGCATCTGAGCAACTTGCTCTCCGACAATCACGGTGGATTATCAACCCTCACCAACGCGGCTCGAGCTCACAACAGTCACAACTGGCCCTTGCAATCTCCCACTGCACTGCGATGCCTCACCGACCTTCGGTCTAAAAGGGGGGCTGATGTAGCGCCGCAGCGCCACATGCGTCGAATGTCCGAACTAAACGGTCCTACATCGCGCTAACGAAGTTTCGATGAACGGTTGCATAAATACAACTCCCAACTTCCTCTCTGTGGACTTCGGTCCCCAGGCATAACATCTGCCTGGAGAGAGATCTCTCTATTGGAGTCTTTCCCACACTTTCTTGCTGACCTTCGAACGATTGACTAAACAAGTAGATATAATAAAAGTAAATATACATAATTATATATTATTTTATTACTGTAAATTTTATAGAATGCATTATGTTAACCATCGATCTATTTGTATACAGCATTTTGTAAGACCGTGTCCTATATTAAGTAACACATAGATAGTGTAAGTATTGAGGTACTAGTAATAATTATATAAAAAATAGCACATTTTTATTCTGTCGTATTCAAATAGTGGTGTTAACATGAATAGGCTTCTTGCGAATGAAAAAAGTAAGTATACTTCGTTCGAAGTTTCTATCTGCCCTCTAAATATGTCTGCTTGTAACCAAATCCAAAAATAGGATCCTACCAACTTCACTATGTTCCGAAAAGTCCAAAAAAGTTTTTTTCATGTAGACATGAAACTTTTTCAATAAGTTGCCAGCCTATTACAGTTTGGTTCACACTCCATTATTTTGTTTACTACTTTTCGGGGCATAGTTTGGGATTATTCGTATACTTGTGGTGTGGTCCAATATTAAATGAAACTGGTACTTTTGTGGAGACAAGATATTTATTTTATAAAGATATATAGGTAGTTATTAGTAAGAGTCAACCAACAATGACGTACAGGGTGTTATTGTACACACGAGTGTTACTTGTAAGTGACGTTACTTGTCATAAAACATTGGGTTGAAGAAACAGACAGCAAGTTTTTCCTAAGTGTATACATTCATACATACATATACATACATCACGCCTGTATTCCCAAATGGGCAGACAGAACACACAAAACGTCATATAGTCAAAACCATGACTATTTTACGTTTAGCAGCCACTTCCAGCTTGATTTTAAGTTAAAAACAGAAAGAAGAGGTATATAAAGGTAATAGTGTCTGATTGCTAGCCCGTCGCCTAAAGCCTACCTACCTATTTCCTCAGTCACTTCCTACGACATCCACGGAAGAAATGGAGAGCTATCAATATAAACTCGACACCGCATAGTATTTCCTAAGTGTATAATAATAATATAGTATTTTTATATACAGTTGAAATCGCTACCTCTCGTCCCTTGAGCCATGCACGCCGTCATCGGCAACACGATAGGCGAGAGCGAAAGGGTCTAAGCGAAAAGTTTAATGAAATAACCGTCAAAACTACCGCTCGTCAAATTAGGTTTGCCGCAACATCAGAACTTGGCTTGCTGCACTACGCCGTGAACTTATACTACTTACAGTTTCTGTAATATCGTAATGACTTCGTGTCTTAGGTCTTTGGAAAGTTTTAATGAAGAGATATTTTGCACAAAACTTACAAGATGTACAAAGTTCTTTATTTGTTTAATTTAAAAAATTACAATGAAAAAAGGAACCAAGTGTTAATGAAAATTACCTCAAAATACGTTTCTAGCATATTTTTTTACGTTTTGAGTTGGCAGATATAATGTAGTCTGTCGCCTAAAATATAATATCTTAACCTATTTCGCGACTAACTCTTCCAACATCCTCGGAAGAAATGACGAGGTGTTATTTTAAACCCGACACCACATGGAACCGAATGATTTTTCTGTGTCAAATTGCGTTAATTCATGATTTTCTTTACTTTAACAGTAATTACAGGCTGGATAGCGCCGGACACGATAACAGTTTAACTGGCTTTCAATTTCCGGCGACCGGTGGGGCGAGGTAAACATCGGTCAAGATCCACGCGTTAGTGTACACGTGGTCAAACAAACGCACGTTACGTGCCGGACACTTCGGACAGTGTTGTATTCTAATGAAACTGTTGTGTGAATAGTACAGCGTTATCGCAAGAGGATAGGTACACGTAATTAGTACATATTAGGGGAGGAGTGGTATGAAAGAGCCAGTTTACTGAACGGAGCGAAAAACAAACATTTAATGACAGAAATTTCTCCATTTATTATTTATTTATTAAACTAGGTAATTCTATAGGAAAAAATATTAAATGTAACACAGAAAACAGTGAAATTAATATTCGTTCTTTAAAAATGTGTCTTTCGGCTCTTTCATAAACATTCAGGTATTGAAAGAGACAGTAAATGTTATGAAAGAGCCAGTCTGTATTATAAAACGTAATTGCCATAATTACGCAAAATAATTATTATTGCTTTATTAAAAAATAACAAACCGACAGTTCTAACTTTTTTTTACACTAATGACTTCTGTAAGATTTTTTTAATCATTTTGAGTAATTCTAACAAACGTTTTCATCTTAACGTTATTATTCAATCATACGATATACAACGCTAATCAAAGATAATTGAGAATTGCCTTACCTGTCCTTTCCTGTCTATTTCATGGTGCAAAAACAACGAAAATCTTTCCATCAGCAAACCCTGAAAGCCTATTTGCTTCAAATCCCTTAAGACTAACCACTTTGACCCAATTCCTAATATCTATGAGGTCGGCCAATTTGTCCGTGTGTAACTCGTGATTGGGGAAAAATATGACATCGTTGTTTAAAAGAAATGGTTGAAACTTGGTCATAAACCAGTATACTTTTACGTTTTCAGGCTTTTCTGCTCTAATTTGAAACTACGATAGTCCGTACGGAAACGGGTTAAGGTTTGTTTTATGTTTTTTTTGTTTAGACGTTATCGTCTTATGTTATGAGTAAGTATCGCAAAAGCATGCAGAGGGTCAATCCCTCGATTTTTTTTGGAATTTATATGCGTAATCGAAATGAGCTATTCGGTGAAGGTAAAACACACAGCGACGAAGTAATTCAAGCTATGTGTGAAGTTCCCAATCCGTTCCGGGCCTATTTTTTTTACGTTTTCGTTTTCCGGGCCTGCGTGGTAACTATGGCCCAAGCTCTCTTATACTCATAATAGGCTTGTGTCCAGCGTAAGACGTATTTAGTCTCTTTTTTATTATTACGATAGTTTCTTCTTGAAAAGAATCGGACCGACACCTAATACTTGATCTATCCCTTTCCAACTCCACTTAACTACTAGCTACTTATTCCATCAATGCTCCTTTGCTTTTTGGGTAAAAACCCAAATACTTTGGGACAGCGACTCAATTAAGTAATCGTATTGTAAGCCCAATACTCTTTGGCCCTCTAAAGGTTTGCATTAGTTCGCATTACTAAATTCCGGGGCAGTTCTTAAGGGACTTTTATACTTACAGTCCTTTGTTTTATTTGGGAAAGACAAGGATTTGGGAGTCAGGGGAATATTGGAGTTTAGTTTGGATGCAATATAAGGTTGAGGTAAGAAAGTTTCAGAAAAATACGGGTAATTCGCATCTGAAATCGAGGTTAGCTCGATATATTTCGGGATAGTTTGCAGCCTTTCATCTAGGTTGCTAGACCTGCTCCGGTTAAGCACAGAATAAACATGTTGAAAATTTTCCGGATAATTCACGTTTAATAAATCGAGTTTAGCTCGACATGTTTCGGGCTAATTCGTAGCCCGTCATCTAGGAGCCGCGGCGGCTGCTGCTGGCAAAAGCGCACTGCGCGCCTCCGCTCTTCGCGTGACTGTCCGGAAAATTTTCAACATGAGTGAGTCTCACGGTAGTTTAATCTTCAATGTCACAGAATAGACTATAGGCTGAATAGATTGCCTGTCACTTTCTAACGTCTCTAGTTAAATCGAGCAACTAAATAGGAGTGCCACTATCACTATAGTTTAGCATCCCTACGCTATATTTAACATCCCTAAAACGGCTGCTGAGCGTAGGCATGAAAAGTGAAATAGATACAGTTGATTTACTTTTGTACTTGTCTCTTTTGTAGTATTTGTTTCGTTTAGTACATACAACGTTGAACACTCGCATATGTTGACTTACCAAGAGATTGTTACCTTATTCCAATTTCAAATTTAACTTTTAAAAATCACCCCAAACCTAGTAACGGCTATCACATACGCTGTTTCTTTCTGTCCTTTTTTCACTAAGACAGATAAAATAAGACAAAAAAATACCTCGAGTTTCATCTTCGCGTAATTCCGTTGTACTTAAGCACCTGTTTGGAGACAGATCGGTACAAACTTCGGAGTGTTAAGTACTTTTACAAGAAGATAAAGTTATATAAATGGCCTTCTGTCATGATTATCAAGATCTTTTGGCTGAAACAAAGAGTTTCTTGTGCCTGCCTGTGATTCATTCTACTTAAAACATGGCTGACGTAAAACTTGTTGTTTTGACTTTGATTGTTTGGATTTTTAACTCCACTTGTCATACAAAATATTATTAAAAGAAACCTCAAAGCCCGTCACATATTAAGCAGATACGGTAAGATATCTGTTACAGAACATATATCTGTCAATATCGCTCCCTATACAATTCAATGAGCTAAAACACACTGCGCAGATTTACCGTTAGGTATCTTTTGACACCGACATATGGAAAAATGTCATTTATACGCATATAAAATATACATGCGTATATTTTATACGCATATACATGCGTAGTCTGTGACGGGATTTACACTTTTCTATGGACGTCGTAAGAGGGGACTATGAAAATTAGTAAAGGTACGCTTTAGTTAGACAATACCTAGGTTAGCAACATGTGACAGGTTGTTATATCTCTTTCATCTCACTATAAGCTATAATATAAGAATATTAAATAATATAAGCATAATAAAATGTTGTTAATTATGGCTAGAAACGTGAAATAGTCATGATTTAATTTGTGTAACGTATTAAATACTCTGTTCATAACGTTTTGGAATGTTCTGTGTTTATATGTAGTATCATTACTATAGTAAAATTGTTGAATTAGCTTCTTAGTTTGATTTTAATTTGATAATATTTATCATTTTATTGTTCGAATCAATGCAAAATTGGCCAAGAATAGATCAAAGTATAAACTAAAGCAAAATAAAACGTATAAATCGATTCGACAAGATATGCTGTAGGTATTGCATATTATCTTATTAAAACAATGACTTTTTCTCGTTTTCATCACATTTTTTGGTTTAAACATAGATGACAGTGATATAATAGGTACTGACTGGTTGTTTTGCTGCATATAACTTTAACTACGAGACTAATGCCGTGATCGGAAAAAATATACGATTTCGTAGCTGATCCCGTAGTAGAAGTTGTTCAGTATGTCTTTTAACAGTCACTGTATGGAGTGTATGGTCCAACGAGCCTTAGAAAAAAGCGAATAAGCGAGATAGGAATAATGGTTAATCGCATAGGTTAGAGTAACTTAGCAATAAAGGTATGCATCTATTTGTTTTTTAACCTTACAGGAGTATAAGAAGTTAAAATTTCACCCAATACTACAGTGATATAAACACCAATCAACGTTACATGCTTCGTAGTCGGAAGGCAATTTATGATTGTTTGTATGAGGCACCGGCCCCTTTGACTTATCGGAGCGATTCATGGCAGGAAATTATCCCGAGCGTCGCAACGGTTTAATTACTTTTCAATATCGCTGGTAGCGTCAGCCAAAACACTCTGTTTCACCACGGATATGATTCAGTAGTTGACTAAAAAATTTAACCATCTGGTTACCCTGAATTTGCTAAACGTGGCACTGGATTTTTGAATTCATGTGCTCTGCCTACCCCTCATGGGAATACAGGCGTGAGAATATATGTATGTATGTATGTAAAAAATTTAGTCCTTCATATAGATTACCAAAAGATATAGTACACGTATTTTTCCTTTTATTCGACAGACAAGAAATGACGAGGATACAGTGCTCTGAAGTTTCGAGTGACGTCACTATGCTATAGGGTACAGTTTTCACCACAGCGTGACGTCACAAGCCTCCAGTTTGATGATCTACACTTTTGTTGATGTTTAATTATTAAATAAACTACAAAACAAGTGTCTCATGTTTTTCCATAATCTAGCTGACGGAATAATTAGGATGATAATAATATATTTATTGCCATTTTTGACCCAGTTCACATGCCAATTGTTTAAGATATAGTCTGGCGACAGACGGACAATCGGACGGACAGTGAAGTCTCAGTAATAGGGTCCCGTTTTCACCCTTTGGGGCGGAACCTCAAAAATACCAAAAATTGTGTAATAAGTCTTAATTCAGGTTTAAATAGAATTCAGAAGGAAAACAAAACGATTAAAGGCATCGTTTTCCGAAATATCTGCCATACTTGTCTTAACATTTTGTACACAATGTTTTTTTTTATCTATATTTTTTACAATTGTTTTGTAATAGTTTATTTTGTATTTTTTTTTGTTTTGAAAAAATTACTTTCAGCCAAGTTATTTGCGGCGCATTCTTCTTGGCCATGATGGTCTTTCCGAAGCGCTGGTAGAATCAAAAATGTCGTGTAAAAGTGCTCTTAGTAGCCTATTTGCATAAATAAAGTTTAAAATGTTGAATTTTGAATTTAAAATTGTTAGTCTGTGGATGGTCGTAACATCAGCTTTTGCCGACTGTACTTCGTAATTATACTTCATCCTCGACGTTTGGTAAAAAGCTGGATGTTGCCACCCACGCCAAGTGAAGGCAAATAGAAAACCGATCCGATGGGAAATCTAAGCCGTTCCATGTTTTAGTGGTTATGGATGAATGATTTAGATAATATTTGCCTATTCGTTTTGGCTTAGAATAACACTTCTCCGTTTCTCCTAAGAAAGTTTGATGAGGAAAATAGTTTGACGTAAGTATATTACGACGTAGGTATAGTCGAAGTAAATAGGGTGTAGTAAACCCTCTAGGTTATAATTTACTGGAATAATTATACAGAAGCAGCTGAGAAATCTAAAAAAATGTCTTAAAGTTTTTAGGAGCAAATAAAATTTCAGCGTGTCTTTACAATTAATAAAAAGTCGAATTGAACATATACATACATATTCTCACGCCTGTATTCCCAAGAGGGGTAGGCAGAGCACATTAATTCAAAAATCCAGTGCCACGTTTAGCAATTTCAGGGTAACCAGATGGTTAAACGTGATATTGCAGTGACAGGTTGCTAGCCCATCGCCCACAATACACTAACCCTTTCCCAGAGTCGACTCTTACCCACGGGAAAAAAGGGGGAGGTGCTATTCTAACCCGGCACCACACGGCCGCACCAACCTGCTTTATTTGAAGTCAGTAGTAAAAAAACTATCACACCATACAACAAGATTTCAAACAATCGAGTCTCAGTAAAACAGCCTCTATGTCTTTGTACTAAATTATGCTACAGCTCTTCTGTAACGGATTTAAAAAGCAATTAATATCGTGACTCGTTAATTCATAAGAAAACACTCTAAATATTCCCCACAAAATAGCTACTTACTACGTGACGTGCATATTTTCCCTTAAAGGGCAGCGCAGACGACAGACTTTTTGCGCGATCGAGTCTGCGGCGCACAAAATGTCTGCTTGGATTGTATGCATTGTGCGCCGGACTTTTTGCGCGTCGTGTGCGTTACTGAATAAATAATTCCATGGGTTCTATTTTCACAGACTAAAAAGTCCGTCGCGGATAGTCCGTCGTCTGCGCAGGGCCTTAGGCCTGGTTCACACGGCATTGTCCTACACGTTTTTTTGCAGTATACGTCTTAATGTCCATAGTGTGATTGTACTGCAAAAAAACGTATACCGCTTATGTGTGTGAACAGATATAATGTACTTTGTACAGTCACTAACTATACGTTAAGACGTATACTGCATAAAAACGTGCAGGACAATGCCGTGTGAACCAGGCCTTACCCGTTCGTGGCCTATCAAAAAAGTTCACGCTGTAGCTGGCAGTTTAATAGGCTGCCTTTAGATTTCGTAGAGTGCTACGATTTCGTAGAACCGCTACGCCGTAGCTGTAGCGATATAGCGAGTCTCTCTCTGGCATTTATTTTGTGGTGTTCGTTGTATGCGTTTAAGTATTTTTGGGTTCAAATTTTAGACTTTAGACTAATACTTATTCATTTATCCCGTGTGGTGCCTGGTTAAAATAAAACCTCTCCATTGCTTTCGTGGATGTCGTAAGAGGCGAATACGGAAGAGGTTTGGATTTGCCTTAGGTGACGGGTTAACAACATGTTATAGGTACCTACTTCTTACATCTGCTTTTAAACCTTAATCTATGCTAGACGTGGCTGCAAAGCGTATAGTTGTCTTGGTCTTGTCTATGTCTCGTTTCACCATGTGGCAATACAGGCGTGATTTAACTATATTTATGTGCGCATGTATATAGCCGTGGTAGCCCAGCGGTTCGACCTGTGGCCTCTCAAGCAGGAGGTCGTGGGTTCAAAACCCGAGCTCTCACCTCTGAATTTTTCGGAATTTATGTGCGATATTGAATTTGATATTTACCACGAGCTATTCGGTGAAGGAAAACATCGTGAGGAAACCTTCACACAGCGACAAAGTTATTCAATGCTGTGTGAAGTTCCCAATCCACACTGGGCCCGCGTGGGAACTATAGCCCAAGCCCTCCCATACTGAGAGGAGGCATGTGCCCTGCAGTGGGACGTATATAGGCTGGATGATTGATGTGTGCATGTATATGCTAATTTAATTCATATTTATAGTCTAAACTCGTATTAACAGTAAGCTACAGTCTTTTGTTAGTTTCGGGGTCGATGTAGTTAGCGCAGTTGTAATCAGTTAATCACCAGCAATCCGGCTCGTCTGACTCTGCCCTCTTGTGTTGGGACGTCGCCTGCAGCCCGTCACAGCGCACGCAGATCAGCAGGTGCGGTTCACCACAAAATATACATACATACATACATAAAATCACGCATTTGTTCCCAAATGGGGTAGGCAGAGCACACGAAACGTGAAATAGACATATCCATGATTATGACTACTTCATGCTTCGCAGCCAATTTGAGCATCATTTTGGATTTTAAAACAGATGTAAGAGGTAGTAAAAAAATACCTAAACCCTTTTCCTTAGTCACCTCCTACGACATCCACGGAAGAAATGGAGAGGTGCTATTCTAGACCCGACACTACACGGCATAAAGAATCTGATAAAAAAAGTGTTGAGAATAATGACAGCGTTCCTAACTACCGAATATTCACCCAATTACGTGCAAGTCACGAACCGGGATTGTTGAGCCACTTGCCACTGTTAGCAATTTAGACGTGTAATCAATGACCGATGTGACCGACTAGATGTCAGTTATTGGATTAGTATTACACGACCAAGTTACAAACATAGGTAAGTGGCTCAACAATCCCTGTTCGCGATGGTACATTTACCCTGGGAAACAGCGTGATGGAGTGTTTTATTCAAAAGGAACATCTGTCCTTAGCAGTATTTCTCCAACTCGATTAATCCCGCCAGTATCGACTCGGTCTATTAATTCCTTTGAGTTTTTATGACGCCTCCAACTTTAATTGGTTATCCCGAAGGAATGGGGTTGATCGATGAGTCGAGTCTTTAATATTTTGATTAAAAACGAGGAACGACGACATAAACCCTTAGTATACGGCGAATTTAAAAATGCCAGGAGCAGATGACGCGTGTACACGCGCTTCAAACGAAATTCGAACACAATCTTGTAATTCTAAGCACACGGGGTGATCGTGAAACGCGCGTCTACTGCGCGTATACGCACAGATACGGCAAAACAGGTGCGTTATAGGAGCTTAGCTTCTACGTTTTGGTCCGCTCCTCTGCTTTCACCGTCCCTTCGTACGCGCTTTAAATGAGTTGCGAGCGCGATTCACACGCTCGTTTGTATCGCGTTTTATGCGTGTTTGAATCTGTATAAACGCAATAATCCACATCGCCAGCGCAAGAAACGCGTGTTCTTGAAACGCGCGTCGTTTGCGCGTTTTACATACGCCGTGTTCAAAGAAGCTAATATTAAACTTAGCCAATAAATACACTAGTCTAATTCAGCTTGCGGCGACCGCTAAAGTGTAAAATATGGTAGTTAGATCAGGCAAGCAGCAGCCTACCTAGGTGACAGCAGTCACCAAACAGTCTAGTGCAGGGGTTCCCAAACTATGGGTCGCGACCCACTGGTGGGTCGCAAGAGAATATTAAGTGGGCCCTGCCAATAGTTCGGCACATCGAACGACTTGAGCCGATCGATGGCCAGTGTGTGAAGCTATGGAAGTCCTCCTCCCTTTTTACATTAAAACTACATACCGGAATTCATAAATTGGACTTGTCAAACTCTGAAGTTGATGTTGAACTTGATGTCAACAGTGATGCCGAAACATAGGAAACAATTTCAAGCTTCCCATTGAGATAACTAAACTTGTTGGTAGTTTTTTAAATGTAAAGTCCTTCATTCAAGGGTCTCAACTTCGTAAACTTGTATTAGGTGGGTCGTAGCCCAGACAACTTTGGGAACCCCTGGTCTAGTGTAAAGACGACGTTCGTTGACCAATGTCTGGAACATGTGCACCGCATTAGGTGAACACTTACGCTTTAGTAACCCTGCTGTAAACCTTTTAAACCTCTTCTATACATACACGTATACTCGTACATAAATACAGCACGCCTGTTTTCCCAAGTGGGGTAGGCGGAGCCTGCTGAACGTTACGTGTGTAGTCAAAACTGTGACTAAATTCCACGTGTAACATAGTTTTAGATTTAAACACAGACTAAAGAGGTATAATGATAAGTCGCTAGCCTGTCACCTAAAGCAGAGCTAAATCTCCCTAGTCACCTTACCTCCACATCCCCAAAAGAAACGTTAAGCTGTCATCCCAAACTCCACACCACACAGTCTTGTAAAATGTTGATATCTTCCCCACACTATCGCTTAGGTGCAAACGCCGTCTAGTATTCAATTATCAACTCGCTGCTATTATAGATTAAAACCTAACTTTCCTCAGTGCCGGGGGCCGTAACTGCCACTAAACTTTCATATTTACTGCCGGGAGCTATCAAAGCATTATATGGCGCTCGGAGTTGTGCAATGCAGAAAGTTAACGCTAACTGGAGTTTTCTTTTTTAAATTGTTTATCGGGCTTGTTTGGGAAGGCACTGGGAATAATGTTGTCGAGAAATTAATATTACCTATTTGATACTTTTATTATTATAAGCAGCCAGTTTTGTTTTTAGCAGCTGGGCTAAGGCTCAATTCACACCAGAAGAGCAGCGCAGCGCGGCGTAGCGCAGCGACCCACTCCGTGGAGAATGCGCGAGGATTCCTGCGACTGTTCGAGAAGCCGCTGGAATGCGTAGAAAGTTTTGAAATTTTCATATTGACATATTGACATATTGACAGCGGCCGTCGCGACTACTCGAGCATCCTCGGGCATTCCCGCGACAGCTCGCGCAGTCGCACGGCTTTGTTTATGGAATGCGCTGGAATTCCCGCGGATCCGCGGGCATCCGCGCGCATCGTTAGAGTTTCTCATGCGATAATAAGTCTTATTGTAATGAAAATAAAGTTAAAACTCATTGACACTGACATGACATTGACATGACAAAGAAACTGCGCTCCGCTACGCCGCGCTGCGCTGCTCTTCTGGTGTGAATTGAGCCTAAGGCTCACATGTTCTGCTGCCGTCCCGCAGCGCTATTGTCTAACGCATAAAAATTCTACATCGTTCTTAATTTGACAGTTTCAATTTCACATCGTTCTTAATTTGACAGTTTCAATTTCACATCGTTCTTAATTTGACAGTTTCAATTTCACTTCGCTCTGAAATTGAAACATTTTATTGAAAATTTAAAAACGACGTAGATTTTAGGTGCGTTAAATAGACAATAGCGCAGCTGATTTTGAAAATCAACTCGTGCGTACTCGTGTTAGAAATGGCTGCGAGGCCTATGTATCTAGCTAATATAATATTTCTTTGGTTATTTATCTGACAGACTAAATAGTTTATCTTAGTCATCTACCCAATTACTATTAAAGCGTGTCACATGCTAAGCAGATACGGTAAGATATCTGTTACTGAACAGATATCTGTCAAACTGGCATTTATACGCAGATAAAATATTATCGTATATGGGTAGTCTGTAAAGGGCTTTACACAAGTGTTGTAAGATTTATCCAGTTGTTGTTTAGGTCTTAAGGTGTAGCATAAGTTGTTGTGATTGTGGTGTCGGTACTTAATTAGTCTTACACTGAGTTGGAAGTTTGCCCGTTAATCTTCAAGCTGTAGTTAGTTCTGGAGTGCGGTTTGAGCAGTAGGGCTTCAAATCTGCTAAATTGATATGCATAAACAAAACTGCTAGTTGAACGTGCCAGTGGAAAAGTGAATGGAGTTGTGATTTGGTTGGATTCAACAATATGAAAGTAACATACATACATAATCACGCCTACATTCCGAAACAGGGTAGGCAGAGCACACAAAACGCTACATAGACAAAACTATGAATATTTCACGTTTTGTGACCAGAGTTCTAGCATAGAATTGTATTGGGTATTGATACCTACGGTTTGCTCTATTGATAATTTAAGTCACATTTTGTATGCGACAGTACAAACAGAAAGTAAGATATCGCAAAATGATTGCTAAAATGTAAGATAATATAAAAACGTTTTAAAAATATAAGATTTGAAGTTTGTGGAGTGGTTTCGAGTGCATTTTCAGTCTGTTTTCTACACAAAATTA
This sequence comes from Adoxophyes honmai, assembly GCA_005406045.1. NCBI lineage: Eukaryota > Metazoa > Arthropoda > Insecta > Lepidoptera > Tortricidae > Adoxophyes > Adoxophyes honmai. Next base: position 21,797 of record BHDV01063549.1, read on the forward strand.
TAAAAACGTTACGCTTGTATTTGGTGGCCATTTCACACGATAATATGCTAAATGTGGCTACGAAACGTGAAATAGTCTTGGTTTTGACAATGTAGCGTTTCGTGTGCTTTGCGTGGCCTATTTGGGAACCACGTAATATTTCATTAGAATAAATAACGAAAAAGTAAATAATTTTTACTCCTAGTTTCATGTCAAGTTTTACTAAAACACTGTTCTCCGTAGTATTTATTCAACCTTATTATTATTATAATTAACCGTGCCACGGATATACAGGACGTGTCATAATTACACGGTGAATTATTTGTAAAACGGTCCCTCTGTTCTGAAGGTGTGACACTGAACCGGGATTGACACGGTTTGCTCTGTTAATAATTTAAGTCACATTTTGTATACATACATACATTATAATCAGGCCTGTGTATAATAGTATGATAGTACATAATTAGGTGTTAAAATTATCGTGATTTATTATCAAATTCACTTTTGCAGGGTCATTTCATAAACAGAACATCTTTTTTTTAAATATAATTATGTTAAGAAGAACTTGACGGCATCGGTATCACTTTAAAGTGCGATAAAATTGCAAAAAAACAAGAAGTATCTACCTAAGTTAAAATTGGTAGTAAGGTCATTAATAATATTCGATATTAATGTGACTAGGTATTGGATATTAATGTGAGTGTAAATAAACACAATTATTTCAATGTCTCATTTTGTACAGTCGCATACATAACGTTATTTACATGAAAAATAATAATTTTGTAAAATATTAAAAAATAGCATATAAGTTTTAGAAAACTAGCATTGTTGGTTGCAAAATAAGTCAAATACTGACTCGCTAGTTTGTTCATCAATGAATTTATAACAGTTTTCTAATTAGGTATATCAATAACACAGCTTGGAAATATCGTCGGCTCCATGCTAAAGTAACGAAAGTGCATTTTTGTCAAAATTGAGTTTTTGATGCAAATATATTTCAAATAACGGCAATTTTCACGTCTCCAATTTCTAGCCTTCTAGCTTTTAAACTGACAAAGTTACATTTTTCCGAATCTGAATTCATATTTTTTTATCCCACAGTAAACTCGCGAATTGCAGATAAGGCATTTTTGATTTAGCGATAGAGTTATAACGGTTGTTGGTAATTAACGAATCTGCCATTTTCGTTACTTTACTGTGGTTCAACTATTTACTCAACTACATTAGTAGACTGCAGCAAATCAGCGAATCTGCAAAATTTGTTAATTTACTATGGTAGCAACTATTATCCATCCGCGTATGTAGACTAAAGCAAATTTGCGAATCTGGTACATACGTTAGTTGACTATAGTGGTGATTAGTACTTATCTACATTCAAACCCTTAACATAATTCGAAAGTGCCTATTCGTTACTTTATAATGGTGGCTATTTTGGATAGATATATTATTTGCATATCAAACTTTGCGAATATTGCATTTCTGAGACTTTGTTACAGTAAAAACTGGTTTGCACTTTTAGAATAACTTGTACTAAATATGCAAATCAGGTATTTTCACAACTTCATAATAGAATTATATTAACATTTGTTGCTTAATTACCTGAATTTTATTTTTACTACGGTTGATAATTAACAATTGAAAGGTTTCAATTTTTGGCTTAAAAGTGAAATTCTTTTACTAATGCCCCTTTTAAACTTTAATTTTGACAGATAATGAAAAGTGGTCTAGCATTATAATGTTAGGTTCTTGTTTAAAAAAAAATCACATTTTGTGAAAACGGGTTTGTTATTTCTAAAACTTGAACTTTCATTTCTATGAAAAGGAAGAAAAAAATATTTTAATAGTTTTAGAAGATGAAAAACCTTCTGATGATTATTCAAAGAGGAAGTATTTCAGACAAACTTGTCAGTCCAACCACCAACCAATCATTAACTTATAAAATTAATATTTAATTTATTATTAATTAAAGGCCTATTAAAAAACCATATTATAAAGAAGCTGATAGTTGCAACGACATAATAATGTATCTGTTTATACGCGATATGTTTCACTTCACGAAAAATGTACTTTCTTTCAATAGACACGTTTTTTTTTTTCAAAGAAGATTTAACTAACTTGTGGGATTAAAGGATTAAAATTAACTATTTATATAGCTATAAAAAATCAGTAATGTAGTTACTATTTCCAAGTAATTACTAGTTGAATTTCGGAATATGAAAGATGATTTATGAATATTTTAGGTCTCGGAAAACATTTCTAATACATAATCTATACAATACATTTTAAAACATAATCAACGATCATTTCTATATTCATTCACAGTAGATGGAAATAACCAGGTTCAAGTATGTAGATGGTTTTTGTATTTATTTTTGCATCATAACTGAATAAAATTTAATAAAATTTAATCAAAAGATGTTTTCAAAATAATGTACACTTTACAATTATCAATGTAACGAAAGACGCTGTTCCAGCGTGTTTTAAACCAGACAGGTTTTTTTTAGATGATTTAAATGAAAATTTCATGCACCGAAAAAGATTTATGCGCAAAATGCTTAGCATTAGAAAATAGCAAAACTATCTTTAACGGTCATTCCAAGCAGCAAGCACCTGAAACGACAAGATGAATCTTATCCTGTATGGAGACGCCAATAAGAAAGCTGCAAATACTGTGACAGCTTTGGTAATTAACTTAGACTTGGAAGTTGTTCTCATTACACTTAAATGATAGGCTGGGCCTTTTATATGTTCGAAAGTTAACATGATTTTTTACAAATTTGGTAACCAAGATGCAGATTAATAAACTTGGAATGAAACAAAAGGCAAACGTGACCACATAAAACATTTTTGTCGGCTCAAAACATAAACCTATGGCTGAGTATTATAGTAAATACAGACTTTCATGTTTTTTTGATCAAAAAGCATAAAATTACAACTTTGAGTTAATAATAATATAAAAAGAATGCATAGTACCTGTCTAATTAAACAATTTAGATGTTAGTTTAAGCATTTTGCCACTGTAAACATTTTTAAAAATCCATTTAATAACTGAATTTCATAACACAATGAATGTGATTAAAATATGTGTAGACGACCTCAACTGCTTCATCAAAACCAAAAGATAACGACTTGACCCATACATAAGTTTACATAAATGATTTCGCTATGGTTTTGTTTTGTACATCAAGATCAATTGACATAAATATTGTTGTTGTAATCAAAAATAACATACAGATTCGCAATCAATATTTGAGTATAAATGAAAGATAGATTCACTTGCACCACGGTAAACACACGAAACTGTCGTTTTCGTAACTTTGTCTTAGTTTGAATACATAAAAAAAGTTAAAATGTTGCGAAAGTGGTACTTTTGTGAGTTTACTATGGTGAGAAACCTTACCTTTTTCTCTCTATCTATGGAGATGCAAAATTGCGAATGTGCTATAACTTCTAATTCCAATAAAATAATACATATCTGACAAATAGATCATGTAGTACATCCATTTTGAAAATACCTTGTGTACACTATTTTACTACAACTGCGACTACAAAATAAATAAAAAATAAAAACGAATTTTAGAAACTTAAAATCGCTCCCCTGAAAAATGTGTTTTTTACAGTTATGTGAGTTTAGCATGGGGGCGACGATATTTACATGCCACTGACTTTTCATTTCCATTCGTCATAATTTGGTTAAAAATTGCTGTAGATGCAAACGCAAAAAATATTCCAAAGAAACCTGATAACACTCATTCCATTTATTCCTAGCTTAGTAATTTGTAAATCAAAAACCTGATACAGCAGATGAAAGTACCACTCTCATCCTTAACATTTTTTTCTAAAAGATTTTATTCCATCTCATCCCGTCTCGAATCACGGTTGTAATTAAAAAGGTCTCAGAAAAGAAATCCTCTAAAAAGCTAATTTATGTAAGGAACTGTTCAAACGGAATATTTTAGTACAGGTTTTATTTTTATTTTCTAGCTTTTGCCGAATGGAGTGCATTTTCTTTGAGATCACGCGGAATAAACCATGAGATGGTTTGGTTGGTATTAGAAAAAGCGGGTCAAAAGTAAGTTGAATGAAATGCTAGCCGTTACCACGATGAACTGCTACTCTGCACTAGAAAGTACCTGAGGAAGTGATTCAATTTTTTGTCTACATACACAGTGCATTATAATGTTTACTGTATAAAATCGGTCTACTTTATAAAAAAGGTGAAGGAAAACAAATAATTTGTGCGATTGATGTGCGATTGTTTGCGGCATTCGCGTTTGCCGCCATTTTTTGAGCATTTCTTTGTATGTTATTCAAAGTCACGTCACCTCATCTCTTAAAGAATTACAACACTCACAGAATAAGTGAATTCAGCAAAACTCCACTCTAAGATTCCAAGATTTAAAATGAAACTTTGCTCCGAACAAATATTACCTTTCCATCTGTAAACCAGCAGTTCAAAAGTCATAAACCTCTCAAATTCAACTTTAAATATCGATGGCCCCACCGAATAAACGTGCAAGTGAAAAATGACA
>BHDV01063555.1:0-16761 GCA_005406045.1 Adoxophyes honmai
TCATTTTATTTACGAAAAGGTGTCTTTACTCAAGTATACAATATTAAATTAATTTAGGGAAGATTAGGTTAGGTTATGTTAGGTTAGATTATATAAAATTTTGCAAAAACCTGGGGGTAGAATCATTTTTTGTTTCTCGTTTGGAATCTTACGGAAGTTCATCAATTTCCTAGGAAAATAAACTTACGGATTTTGTTATTTTCCGGTGACGATATAAATATCTTAAAGCTATTAGATTCAGTCGTTCGCTCATGGTACCTACTTGCTATGACCGTGGTAAAGAACACGGTAATCGCCGTAGTCAGTCGGTTTTTGCGAGCGGCAGCTGTAACGGCCTGATTTGGTGATGGCGGTCGGTGGACAGTCAAGTGTAAAGACTTTCGTTTACCGGTGTAGATTGAAGCATGTTCAGTCGAGTTCATTAATATATGAGCAAAACTGAGCGTTCAAAAATATCTGTACACCTTTATGACATTGACAATAAGTTGCAAAAGTTAACATATTTGGCATTTGTCTGCTTATGTATTTATGAACTCGACTGTACAAGTTGAACTACAGAGTATTAGGTATCTATTTCAACATTTTTTATGCCCACATTCCATGCCTGCGGTGCTAGGTTTAAAAAAAAAATAAGAAACAAATAATTAAGGATGTCAAAAAATTGCTGCTTACAAGTAAAAGTGTATATTTCCATACCTTTCTTCGTCCGCCGTATAGTGTCTGATTTAGAAAATCACGTCTCCGTACTTCCGTAGATGTCGTATGAGGCGACTAAGAGAATTATAGTTCAAGATACATTTTAAACAACAAACTAGCAACCTGTCACTATTATATTTGCAATCTAAACCTAAAAAATATGCTAGAAGTGGCCACAGAGTGTGAAATGGTATAGTGGTTTTGTCTAAGTAGTTTCGTGTGCTCTGCCTACCCCATTAAGGAATAAAGGCGTGATGTAGCTATGTATACCACACTCGGATAGTAAAAAAGTGCATTTTTTTTATATTTGCAATACCTACAGCACCAAACTTATTAGCATAAAAGTTGATACGGGTCGCGTTGCGCCCGCCCACCGACAGATGGCGGTATTATACGCATTATGCGATTTTTAATATGCGCTCTGTATGCTAATATATTTTTTACATTTTGAAGACATTGTAAACTACTTTTTTATGAAAGTCATAAAAAATTGTGGGCACGCGTCTCGATCATAAATCTTTCTTTTAATTTTGAATACTTTTTTGTTGTTTTGTAATACACCGCTTTAAATGATTACACTATTAGTGGCACGTATTAGTTGTTCATTCACGGTGATTTAGAGTGACGTTGACAACCTATTAAAATACAGAGTTTTTCGATAAGGTACGATTTGTTATGGAGAAAGGATTTGAGCATGGGTTTTACAGTCGCTTCTCATTCTTTAAAAATGGTGACGAATACTTGGTTAAAACATCTGAAGTGCAGTAATAACTTACCCTAGGACTTTGTAGGACCTACGAAAGCGCCTTGATATTTTACTCAGAAATTTAATTGCTCCGATAGTTTTGTAATATGCCTACCTCCAATTTCATTAAATTAGAGCTCATTAAATTTTAACTAATTAATTTAAGATAAAATCAGTTTAATTTCAGGAAACTTTGAATACGAAACTATCGAGAGACTCATTCACAGTGAAAAATACGGATAACTCACATTTTAAATCAAGTTTAGATATGTTTAGGGCTAGTGCCGCGGCGACTGCTGCCAAACGCACACTGCGCGCTACCGCTCTGTTCACCTCAAAATCAGAACTAGCTAAACTCGATTTAAATTAGTTACCCGTAATTTTCATTATCAGTTTCACGAAACCGTTAAAAAAGTTAAGTATCTCGAAAAATAAGCACCAATTTAAATATAAACTTACCCATATTCACGAAACTTAAACTCCTTAAGACGGGTTGTACCTAACACCCCACACATAATATACCACCTACACGCATAACTAATTTCCCTTGGTAAATTTTCTTAATTTCGCCCCGTTACCTACCAGGAGAACAGCAACTTGTAGGTAGCCGTGTGATTAATCGCCTACATGAATATGTATGAGGATAGGGTTGGCAGGTGGGCACCTTTAAATGATATTAAATGGCGCACATAACCACAACTATAATATATGCGGTCTTTTGTTGCTGAAATTGGTGGTGTATACCGAGCAATATTATGTGGGCATGAACCTATAGATTAATCCTTGTTTGCTTTGCGTGCGTAGAATTTAGGCACCGTCTAGACCTAGACCTAAACTTAAACCTAGAACTTAGGGCACGTTATGGTGGCTAGCTTGTAACGATTTAAGTAAACAAAAAATAAATACACGCAGACAAATCTGAGAATAAGTAAATAAAGCTCTATGTCTATGTGTGGGTGACTTTAATTTTTATTTATGGCCGGCATGGATTGTGTTTTTTCGTCTTATTAATCTAAATTTCGTCTTAATTCTAAGCTATCAATATACCACTTTGTATGAAAAGTGATGCGGTATTTGCTCACTAGTGTATATTAAGTAATAGGGTTTTGTTGCATACTCTGTAGGTAGGTACCTACATAATTGTGTACTTCGCTCGGACTTCTTCCTGTGTTACTAAGCTAGTAGAGGCATGTACTTACTTACAATATCCATGCAAAATAAAGACTTGGCCATCTTTTGTTTTCGAGGTATTCGTTTAGTTTCAAAATGAACCTTTATTTATGTTGATTAAACACTGAACAATGCTAGCAAGTAAGTACCTATGCTACAGGTAGGATCTTATTTGTTAAACCATCCATTAATTTATTTAAGAAATGTCTTCACGAGTCTAACATTTTTATATCATCCCCGACTCCCCGTATAGCTCCTTTAATACCCTTGTGGTGTCCGGTTTAGAATAACACCTCTCCATTTCTTCTGTAGACATCGTAACAGGCGACAGACTAGCTACACCTGTCCCTATCATCACTACATTTTTTCTATGCAGCGTTTCCTATGCTCTCACCTCTTTTTAGTCCCCGAACTATTTCTCTAACAAACCAACTTCTCATTGCACACCAATTTCTTCAAGCACCCATAAAACAAAACCAATACAAAAATCAGTGCGTCCGCCGAGTAAATAAGGACAACCACACGCCCATTGTTGTTTCTGGCGAGGCATTATCCAAATCGCATCTCCTATAGTGTCTAGGTATTTGCGCACTATTGTTACGGCGTTGTGTATAAAATCAACATTTGTTATGGAGGGCACAATATCGCGCGGAATTAACATTAGAATGGAGGCTGACGCATGGTCGGCGGTTCGGTTTTAATGGCTTTGTGTGCGGGAGTCTGCGGAAGGTGAGGGTAGTTCTGGGTGTTCGTTGAAACTTAGCACAGTAGCACACGCGAGATAGACTATCTGTCATTTTTAGACGTCTAACTAGATACACAGTGACAGGTATAGTCTGTCTGACGCGCATCTCTATTCACGTCTGTGCTAAGCCGGCTGATTTCTAAAAAAAAATTGATGATTCCTAGGAGTGAGTGGAAGAGTTAGAGTTTTCTCCAAACAATGCAGTGTAATATAAATAACATATTTAAAGCTGTTACGACTGAATTAGAGATTATTTTTGAGTTTGCTGGTCTTTTCAGTGTGGCGCCTGATGTTAAAATGTTAATGTTAGAAATCTGGTGGACTAGCCGGTACTGTCTCCGCAGGAAGCAACTCTTCAACGGTCGGTCGAATCTTCTGGAAATTTATCTTTTGGACAATACCTGTACAATTAATGACAATGAATTACGGAAAGCGGAAAGGGTCGCCATAGTAATGTTATTTTATTAGATACGTTAGGCGTTTCTAAATAATTTATAATAATTGCCGTATCTGATTTACACTAACACATTTCCACTTCTTCCGAGGATAGGCTAGCAAGCTGTCGCTATTATACCTTTTAACTTAAACGTAAAAAATATTACAAGTGGCTACGAATTGTGATATTATGCGTGATTTTGTGTGCTCTGCCTACCTCACTTGGGAATACCTACAAGCGTGCGTACGTATGCAACCAGTCTACAAAAGTAACAAAAATTCACACCAAAAACTCAAACAAATGGCTGTTTGATCAATTAAAAAACAATGCAATTGAGTATTTGCTTTACGACGGGAACTGATGAAATCTAAACTGAATTAGCGAGGGCGTTGGTCCGATGACACGGGTCCTAGCATCCTCACGTTAAATAAACCTGGGGTTCCGTCCTCAGGGGTCCGCCGCGTGGCCGCCGCGCGCCGGCCGCGTGCTGCGGACCCCCGTCCCACCCATCTCTAGTTGTACCAGATAGTATTTTGGCGCGAAAAGGGCGTCCATAACTCTAACAGGGACATTACACGGTAATTTTGTCACTTTTGTGGATAGATTGATTTTGTGCGGCGGGCGGGATTAGCTTAATATATGGTCTTGTGGCTGTTTTGATTTATTATTCTGTTTATTTGATAGTCTATTTTTAACTGTAACGCTCGATTCACACAAAGGCGAATAAATAAGTTCTATATTAGGTATTATATTTTTATATTGAAGTTTTTCCGTGTGGTGGCGAGTTAGAATAACATACATACATTACGTATTCTCACGCCTATATTCCCAAGAGGGGTAGGCAGAGCACATGAATTCAAAAATCCAGTGCCACGTTAGAATAACACCTCTCCATTTATTCCGTGATGTTGTCAAAGGCGACTAAAGAGAAATGTTTGAGTATGCTTTAGGCTACAGGCTAGCAACTCCTCAATGTTATAACTTTTTCATCTGTTTTTTAATCTAAGATTATGCTGGGCTAACAACGTGTTTTACTTATGGTTTTATCAGTCCCCCGTGTGGTGCCGGGTTAGAATAGCACCTCCCCCTTTCTTCCCGTGGGTGTCGTAAGAGTCGACTCTGGGAAAGGGGTTAGTGTATTGTGGGCGATGGGCTAGCAATCTGTCACTGCAATATCACGTTTAACCATCTGGTTACCCTGCTGAAATTGCTAAATGTGGCACTGGATTTTTGAATCCATGTGCTCTGCCTACCCCTCTTGGGAATACAGGCGTGAGAATATGTATGTATGTTATGAGTCACGTTTCGTGTGCTCTACCTACTCCATTTTGGAACATAGACTTAAGGCTACCATACATGAAAAGGCCGTTCGGATCAGGCAAAACTGATTCAGTTTGGCCTGACCGGATCGAGCGGCCATACATGGCGAAATCCACTCAGTTCTGCTGTAACGTTTGAACTGTTAGGACGTGTGTGGCGAACGAACTTCTCAAATTGTTTATTTTTTTGTAATCGTATCACGACTGGTCATGGTCATGTACTCATGTATATGCCTTTAGAACCAATGTCTAATGTCTAAAGGCTACCATACATGACCAGTTTTGCCTTCAGTTCTAACTGACCGGATACAAATCCGCACCGTGTATGTGCAATTCGGCCTTAAGGTATACTCGCATCAGGCCGCCGGAACGACTGAACGAATTTCAAAAGATTTGCCTGACCGGATGGACTGATCGGACCGTGTGTAGGCGCAATCCGGTCGATCGCTTCAGTCAACGCTCGAACGCCACGTTGAGCGCACGTGTCGATCGTGTATTTTTGAGTCAATAAATTAATTTTAACGATATAGAGAATGGTTTCGTGGTCGAAAGAGTTCTTTTTAGAGTTTATAGTACTTTTTAAGGAACAGGAACCACTATGATTCATAAAATCGCAAGATTATTACAACAAACAAAAACGAAATCAATGTTATGACTTGTTTTTGGAAAAAATAAAAAGCATTGATTCGAATGCAAGTCGTGATACGATTACAAAAAAATAAACAATTTGAGAAGTTCGTTCGCCACACACGTCCTAACAGTTCAAACGTTACAGCAGAACTGAGTGGATTTCGTTCGCCATGTATGGCCGCTCGATCCGGTCAGGCCAAACTGAATCAGTTTTGCCTGATCCGAACGGCCTTTTCATGTATGGTAGCCTTAAGTATGTATGTATGCACCTACACAAAAATTTGTTCGCGTCTCCTGTCAAAAAAGTATTTCTAGCCAGTAATCAAAGTAGTAAAAGTTAGATATTTTTAAGACGCCATAACATGTAGGTACAAGTAGCTACTAGTCCATCAAAAAGTCACCGTACCTACTCATAAACGTAAGTGAAATGCAACGGATCCTTAGCTCCTTATACTAAATCAATTATGTAAACATAAAAAATATCAGTTTAATCACAATTAAACGATTATTTAAACAGCTAAACCTAGCCTGAACTATTAACTCGCGCGCCACCCGCCTCAATAGCACGGGCAATAAATTAGCCTAATTATATGTAGCGGAAGTAACTAAACTATTGGGGTTTACGAGCCGTGTGATTGTCTCCAACTTGGGACTTTATTGATTGTTCGCAATTAAACGACGGCCGATTTGATCCCAGACTGTTTAGAGTTTCTCGGAAATCAAGCTCACGCCTTGTAGGTATACCTACTGATAGATTTCTAATTTCTAATTCCCCGCAGAACATGGCAATAGACGTAATAAAGATTTCCTTCGTCGAGCAATGCGACGTCGCTATGATGTTTACTGTAATAGATTATAATATGGTGGATTAGAATAGAATCCATTATTTCGATGGAACGTGTGTGATTGTTGACACCGCGAATTGTGGACACTTTTTGTTCTAGGATTGTTTTTTTAATGCTGTAATAGAGGTACTTTATACTAAAACTTGTGATACAGCTTTGGAATGGGCAGTTTACTATTTGACAGACAAATTGATGTATGACTCTCGTACCTACTTATAGTTCACATGGTTTAGAGTAACAAAAACCGTTTTAGAGGAAAACTAAATAGTTGTATGTAGTTGTAATTGTCGTATTGTTTAGATAAATACACTTGCTACACAATAAGACAGTCAGCTTTACATTTAGTTTCATTAGTTAAGCATTGATCCAAGCAATCACGTCGGTTAGTACGCAGAGATTAACTTGCAATGAAACTTGCAGGAACTACTGAACGTTTAGTAGTTAGTAAAACGATAAAGGAAGGGTAAGCGTGTACATTAAACTTGCCAGCTAATCCATGAAAATATACATACATACTCACATCACGAATTTTCTAAATATGGTAGATCACACGCAATGCTACATAGATAAAACCATGACCATTTGAAGTTTAGCAATCCAATAAGCTTATTTTTAAGTTTTCTTTTCAGTAAAGTTAATATGTACAGTAGTGATTGGTTGCTAGCCTATCGCCTAAAATAATACCTTACCCTGTTTCCTTAGTCGCCTTTTACGACATCACAAAAGAAATGGAGAGGGGTTAATCACACCCGACACCACACGGCAACTACGTAGAATTTTCGTAGATTATAAACGTAGTAGATTATTCTCTTTGAGCACATCAAGTCTCCTCTGAGTACAAGAGTAAAGAGTTTGTTGGTCCAGGGCAAAATGAAAAAGGAAGGCCAGTGATTCGATCAAATGCAGTGAAGTATTTTCTTATGACTCATGTTAGACAAAACACAAAGAAATCAAAGTGCCCCCATTTACCTCAATACACTAAGCTACCATTAACAAAGTATAATTTACGGCCCTTTCAAGTCTAGCTCGAAAGAGGGTCCTCGTTAAAGTGGACTACATCTAATTTTAGCAGAGAAAAGCTCAAGATGACAAACATTTAGGGAACCTTACCTGCCCTGGCATTTTGCTAATTAATTTGGATACAGATCGCCGCTGAGTTTGTTTGCGTTTGGAGCTTAGAGCCTCATAATTGAGAGGACAACCTAAAAACACGGGCGACAAATTATAAATTTGTTCAATTAGATATTTTATTATAAGAGAATAAATACATAATTTTTGTTTTTAAATATGTCACACAAAATACAACAAATACAACAAAAAACTTCAATTAAATAAACCGCCCCGCGCCACTCTAGGTGCAAAAGGGCCCAAAACGAAGCCTTTGCATCAGGAATGACCCTGAGCGGTGGTCAATTAGTGGTCTTTATATTCATCTAAAGTCGTGTTTTTCTCTGACGTAACAAACTCGTCTAAGAGCTTGCGGTCGAGATGTGAAATGAATGATGTGTCATATTGGTTGAAGAATTTGACAGCTTGAAGTCGACCTCGTCGGCGTGTTTAATTGATGACATGCATCACGCCGTCTTCCTAAATGGGGCAGGTAGAGCATACGAAACGCTACATAGACAAAACCATGAGTATTTCACGTTTCGTGGCCACTTCTAGCTTATTTTTGAAGTTTTAAGTTTGTAGGTATAACAGTGACAGGTTGCAAGCTTGTCGCCTAAAATATACCTTAACCTATGTCCTTAGGGTCAATTCCCACCAAAAGAGCAGCGCGGCGCGGCGCAGCGCGGCGCAGCGGAGCGACCTGCTCCGTGGAGAATGCGCGCGGATTCCCGCGACTGCTCGAGATGTCGCTGGAATGCGCGGGACATCGCTGGAATTTACATAATTATTGACATATTGTCATATGTTTTGACAGCGGCCGTCGCGACTGCTCGAGCATCCTCGGGCATTCCAGCGAAGGCTCGCGCAGTCGCGCGACTTCGTTTATGGAATGCGTTGTTATTACCATGGATACGCGGGCATGCGCCCGCATCGTTAGAGTTTCTCATGCGATAATAAGTCTTATTGTAATGAAAATAAAGTTGAAATTCTCATTCCACGGAGCGGGTCGCTGCGCTACGCCGCGCTGCGCTGCTCTTTTGGTGGGAATTGACCCTAAGTCGCCTTTTACGATAGCGGTGGAAGAAATGGAGAGGTGTTATTCTAAATCCGATACCACACGCAGCCAATGTGGGTAATGCAAGTGTTTATACCTATAGTATTAGTTTATCATTCTTGAGATAAATTAAAGGAATTTTAATTAACGATATACCTATCAATTAGTGCATTCCGTGGAATAATTGGATGATAACAGCCACATCATACGTAAACATCACGCCTTTATTTCAAAATTATTTTACTTCCAAATTATGTACATATATTATTTCCTTAGATAGTGGACTCATTGATTTAATAGTAGACTACGCGAAAGATTATAGGGTCAAAACCAATACTAGTATTCGCTGCCACTATTAGCAAAATTTTAATATAAGAGGTATGGAAGTGAAGGGTTGCTAGCCTGTCGCCTAAATTAAACGATCCATGGATGAAATGGAGAGATTTAGCATTAAACCCGACGCCATCGGACCATCATACATGTTACTGAAACTAAGAACAAGACCCATTAAAAAACGCATTTATCGCCACCGGCGCATATACGTGTTTTCGTGACGTCTGTCCAGTGCCGTTATAACATTCGCAGGCATTTAAACACACACATGTGTTCCCGGCACCTGAAGATGGCGCTCTATCCTAAAAGGCATTGAAAACGTTAACCCTTTAGATTTCCGCTGCCCTATTTTTGACCCGCGACCTTAAAAACGCAGTAGCCTCCACTAAGCCTCGCCTCTCCTACAATAGGTTTATACAATAAAACGAACCTAAGAGTGGGCATTAGTGGAAAGCCTTTATCTTAGCGCCGAGCTCCGCAAAGATGCCCATTGTGCGAACAATAACTGGGAATCTGCATAATTTCGCCTCGTTAAGGCAATGAAATGATTAATAATAGGGATCATATAGCCCCGGCTGAGGTGGCAATGGGTTGGGCACATCTAGGAATGTTGGTAAGGGTGGAACGGGTAAAGCAGTCTTCCAAGATAAGGACCGGTTAGATATTTTGATTTTTAAATATGTATTGACTATTTGAATACGTCACTCACATAGCAACCTGTAACTTTTAACACAAGCGGAAGTCTCTTTTCAGCACCATAAATTAGAAAGAGATTTCTCCTAATATTGTTAGTTATGCTGCAAGTTATTTCTTTACTTTTTCACTTTTTTTTACTCCTAAACTTAGGTAGATACATACATACATACATATTCTCACGCCTGTATTCCCAGGAGGGGTAGGCAGAGAACATGGATTCAAAAATCCAGCGCCACGTCTAGCAAATTCAGGGTAACCAGATGGTAAAACGTGATATATAGGTAGATACAGTTCTCTAAAAGACTGTCTAAAAAGTGGAATTTAAAAATCACCTGATTTATATGTCCTAAAGAGGAACGATTTTGACGTTTTTTGTCTATGTATACCTAAGTATAATCCAAATTTAAAATTCTAGTTTATATTTTTTTAGTATTAACACAACTTTTTATTCCCGGCACTAAAGTCACGCTCAAACTAAGCGCGTCAGAAAGAGACGACACTTTTTTAACGTTTAAGCCGTGGGCGGATAAACGCTACTATAATGCCAAGTATTAATTTGTGGTTTTAAATAGAAAACTATCAAATTACTCAGACAAGCTAGAAAAATAATATGAGCCTGCTTTTCGGACTCACTTTTGTATTATTTTCTGAGAACACGACAAATATTGTAGTCACCCTACACCGAGACGTTACAATGGGCGCGATTTCACAAAATATTAGCAAGCGACTTCCTATATTAGAAAATTAAATGAGTATTGGAGGAGCCAAGCGTTGAATATTCAAAGAGAATAAATTAAGCGCAGACACCAAACAGAATTTCCAAGACAAATTATAGTACGCACGTACGCCATTAGATTAAATAAATAATAACACCCCGTTTTCAATCTTGGCGGACTAATTTATACTTAAAGGTATTAGTGCTGTACCTAAACTTTATGCGAACTCACACTTTCGTTTTGCCCCTAAGGGGAAATACTTTGGAATAGGTATGCCAATTAGTGTAAGGTCTGTAAATCACATACCTAGTCGAATAAGGATGGATATTTTTTTTCAGGAAATTAATGATGTAGAGCATAGGTACCAAAAGTTTTTTAAGAAGATACTCTGATTATGTATTTCAAAAGAACTTAAAATGTTCATGTTATGTATTCCATTTATTGCATAAGTAGCCGTTTATGTTAGTGCCATATTTCCTTGTACCTATTAAGTTTAAGAATCATGTCAAATATTACGTATGCAAACATCGCACGACTAGTATATGTAAATGTGTTAAGAAAATCACATGAAATGTTACATAGGCAAAACCTATTTCACGTTTCACAATTTTAGCACAAATATTACCGACATTTTTTATTATTTAATACCTGTAACTCCAATAATAATATAATTCACAGAATAGTTGCAACTGATACTTGAAATGAATACAATGTTGTATTTCAAACGCAGTTGTATTCAATACCTACTTTGTGGCACTCGGTACTTGACTTAAACCTTGGTCGTAAACGTCGTTTTCGGCACCGATTGATTCTTTATCAACAGCCCCGTAATCGAAAACGGTGGCAGCTCTATCAGTTTAGATTTCATTATTTATGGCTCAGATAACATTTAATATTACTGCCTAAAGTCACTGTTTACGTGCGTTTGCGTGATTTCTACTTGGGTGGGTTTACTTCGTTGTGTGTTTATGATTTACTCCGCAAATAGCGGAGCTGAAAGTGAGTTGGGTGAAAAATAGTCTGTATTATTAATCATTTACATAGGTAGTGTAGGTACGACGTTAGTTAATGATATACATGGTGCTCGTGACCATTGCGAGAGATTTCAACCACGAATTCCAGAGGCTATAAGAAGTAATAAATATTATATGAACTTAGGTCGAAACACGATTTTTTTACTATTATTAAGGCACGTTTATACGACATTAGCAATTATTATGTATGAAAATTATAAAAAAAATCGTGTTTCGACCTAAGTTCATATAACATTTATTACTTCTTATAGCCTCTGGAATTCGTGGTTGAAATCTCTCGCAATGCTCACGAGCACCATGTATATGTATACAACGAATAGCTCGAGTTAAATTGTATTGTTCAGTAAAGTTAACAGTAAATTAAATTAAAAGAAGCACGTCTATAATACAAAAATGAATCGCAGAATGTGTTGCTAATAAGCGCAAATGATGAGAATCTATTCTGAAAATTGTTACATATATACTTCACGCCTGTATCTATTCCCAAAAAAATGTGGTTGACAGAGAAAAGAAAACGCTACATAGGCAGAACCATGACTATTTCAAGTTTCGTGGCCACTTGGAATATACATATAATAGTGAGAGGTAGCGAGCCTGTCGCCTAAAATATACCTCAACCACGTACGGCATCCTGAGAAGAAATGGAGAAAAATATAATTTTTTTGCAAATTCCTTAACGGACGTCGATGGTGAGAAAAAAAACATGAATTAGGGACAGACTTTTGTGCGATCGAGTGTGCGGAGCAATAAAAACTCTGAATGGAAACTGTCTGCGCGCCATTTAGAGATTTTATTGCTCCGCAGACTCGATCGCACAAAAGTCAGTCGTCTGCGCAGCGCCTTAGACGGTACGAAGTTCGCCGGGTCAGCTAGTCTTCAATAATGTTAGTTTTAATAAGTATTTGCCCTCATTTCGTTTAATATTAAATAAAATCCGTACCAATATATAAATGTGAAAGTGTGTTTGTTTGTTTGTTTGTTTGTTTGTCCGTCTTTCACGGCTAAACGGAGCTATGGATTGACGTGATTTTTTAGGTAGAGATAGTTTAGGGGATGGAGAGTGACATAGGCTACATTTTGTCTCTTCAAAACCCCCCATTTCCCTAAAGTGAGGAGTGGAAGTTTTCAATGTAGAAAGCTATAAAATTGGTATGTGTGCTATCTCTTCTGGGATACCCCGAATTTAACGCGAGCGGAGCCGCGGGCAAAAGCTAGTACCATTATAAATCATCTCGTCAAAGCTAATTTACCTATTCTAATTCTATGTTCACATGTGAGGTGATGTTTGAGCGAACCGACGAGCATGTAGATTTGAAGAGATTAATGAATGTGGATGTAGCGAAAGAGGTAGGTATCTCAGGATCGTAGCACGTGGAAGGAAGGTCTCTGCCCTATCGGAAAAAGGCGTGATGATACCATATTTATGTATTTATGTGCGTCTTGAGCATAAAATAAGAACTATGATATGATTATAATCCCTTTTTACGCACTCTATCATAGTTATCTCGTGACTGACAGGGCAGAATAAAACACAAAATATAGTTTCATATTCCATTAAGCATAGTTAACTGCAATACTTCGCGGAGAAGCAAAGGAACTACATACTTCCATTAGATTTTACATACATACAATCACGCCTATGTTTCCAAATGGGATAGGTAGAGTACACAAAACGTGACATGAAAAAACCATGCCTATGACTATTTCACGCAGCCACTTCTTGCATAATTTTAGCTTTGAAAACAAATGGAAGAGGTAGTAAGTAGGTATATAAATAGTGACAGGTTGCTAGCCCATCGCCTAAAGCATACCTAAACCTATGTCCTTAGTCGACTCTTACGACATCCAGCATCCAGCGAAGAAATGGAGAAATGTTTTTCTATCACACAGACATCACACAGGAAACATATGATTTTCTGATACGAAAATCGCAAACTGACAGAATTCAAATTCAAAATTCTTATGCAAAAAGGCTCCTTAGAGCACTTTTACACGTTATTTCGTGTCTACCAGCGCTTCGGAAAGACCATAATTCATGTTGAATAATAAATCCGAATAGAGCGGTGGCGCGCAGTGTGCATTTGGCAACAGCAGCCGCCGCGGCTTCTTGATGAAGGGCTACGAATTAGCCCGAAACATGTCGAGCTAAATTCGATTTAAAAACGTGAGTTTTCCGTTTATTTTTCAACATGAGTGAGTCTCACGTTAGTTTAATGTTCAAGAGCGTCATTGCCAATAAGAATGCGCCGCAAGAAACTTGTCAGAAAATCATTTTCACAGAACATGGTCTAAACTAAGTAGGAAGATACCATGTGTAAATATATTTTGGATCAGTGTGGCGGTCGGTCAAGTTCATCCACGAAGGTTTAAGCCTAGCTGGTAATCTGGCTAATCTTTACAGCCTGTTACAGCACTGTGTGACATGTGTTTGTCAACGCCACAGACTTATATCGAACTAGACGACTCAAGTGCATGTACTTCGCGTGCCAAAAGGGAGAGCAATGCTCTTCCTTTGACGCGATTTCATTTGGTTTTGTACCCCTTAGATTAGGTTCAAATGCCTAGAGACAGTACAACTTGATCAAGGCGGGGTCACATTTGAATCGGTTTTACTCGGACTGTCAATTGCCATCACTAAAGCGCTCATGTAACGTTACAGTAGGTAGAGAAAAAGTGGCACGCTTGGTTTTCATACAAATGCAGGATTCGGGGTATCTATTTCGATATAAGTCTGTGGCCAACGCCATATGGTGAGAGCAATGCCTTGTTTGGTTTAAAGTTAGCTCATGGTTAGGTCATATTGTCTGTTTTTGTGGTCTTTGATCGTTTGTTACCTGGACGATTTCCGAAATTTGGAAGTTTAATGTTTTTTTGCTCAAAATTACGGAATTGTTCTTTTTACAAAAGTTCTACGCTTCCACTTACGCGATTCTCTCATGTAAGTAGTGTATAGACAAAAGTCGTGTAGTGGAAATTTTCATGCATGACTCTTTTCTTTTAGATTGAAAGAGCTCGTGAATCTTAGAAAGAAAGAAAGAAAAAGGTATACAGGATTTTTAAAGACATCACACAGTTAAAATGTGTTTCGTGTTTAAAAACTAAATCAAATTACATCTAGCACTGTACGTAGAACAAACGCACGTCAAAGGCCAGCTGACAACAAACTTACGTGTAAACCTGAACCCACGGATCCCTAAATCACAGCTCAGATCTCAGCAGCAGAGAGTTCTTACGCCGGCTATCCAATCCAGTAATATTGTCGCGAGTACATCCGTTATGGAGAGATGGGGACGGCGCGCGGAGAATGCGGTATTAGCTTGGAGATTGTTCCTGTGTATTGATGCTAAATAATAAATTAAAAAAGTAAAGAATGAATGTGAAACAGAGACTCAGTCATAATGAAAGAAGAAGGATAACTAACGTCTTAAAGCGAGTTCAGCTTGGCATGGTTTGGGATAATCCGTAGAGCCCTTTTGGTAACGGAACCTTACAAAAACAGCAGTTTATAAAAGTGTATTCTTTATCCATCCGCCCGTCCGTGTATACGCCGCGTCAAAACGTTTGAATAGAGTGGTGTTTCGTTTTTTTTCTAATTTCTTGCGGCACCCCTTCAGGGGTATCGCGGAAACCTGGGCTTCCACGGAACACACTTTGAGTATGGCTGATCTAGCCCATATTCCTGTAGTAACCAAGCAGTCGTCTAGTGTATTAGGTACTAGAGGAAGACTACTCCGTAGTTTGCGTACGCACCGCCGCCTCGTGAAAGGTCTACGGCAAGCAGGTGACGGTAGAAAGAGACAGCAATATTTATACGTCTAGACATGTTCGGGAGTGGACCTTCTGTACCTACGTACTATTATTACGTATTCTGTGGTAGGTATTACCCAAGAAAAAATAAAACTTTATATGTATATTATATTAGAACCATTTTTTTCACAATTTATGCAGCCGATTTCCAGCATTGAAACAAAAATCACAAATTCGATATTAACACAATTTAAACCTTTACAAAAATAATTGAAGCGCAAACCGATTTAAATATTTAAATTTAATATTCAGATACAATGCAAATCGCTCGCTAAAATTGCATAAACACTATACATTACGATATCGTATTACCGGGGGTTCCACCCTCATTCTAGCCCCCCGCACCACGTAACTTACAAAAAATACCAACCTACTTTCAACACTTTACATTGCTTTCTCCCTTTTGTACTAGTCACTCCTTCCCAAAAATGCCGCAACAAAACCAGCAAGCTACATAAACAGCGATGGTTTATCGTTAGGTGAAGGATGACGTGGTACAGGGTCGAATAGTCTTTTTTTGAGAGGCATCTGCTACGCTCGATTAGTTTGACAAATTGTTGTGGGACGTGTCGATTAAAATATCGCGTTAGTTGACGGGTTAATTCACAGGCATTTGGGATCTCATTTTGTGAGGAAACACTACGCATAAGCTGGACGTATGGAGAGATTATGTGGGCTACTTTCTTTAGTCTATACGCGTGTTGAACAAGAGGTATATGAATATTGGTGTTCGTTACAAATACACATTAATTTCCGGTACTTTTCAGTACCGGTGATATAATTCTTAAACATACTGATACATCAAGCCTGTATTCCCAAATGGGATAGGCAGAGCACTCGCAATGTTACAAACCCAAATCCATGAATTTCAGGTTTCTTGTCTAATTTTAGCATTATTTTAGGTTTCAAATTAGATGGAAGAAGTAGTAATGACAGGTGTAGAGATAATAGTGACAGGTTGCTAGCCTGTCGCCTGATGCTTACTGAACCTATTTCCATGGTCGCCTCTTACAATATCCACGGAAGAAATGGAGAGGTGTTATTCTAACCGGAGACCACACGGGAATGAGAATAGAAGTGGTTAAATTCCGCTGAATGTTAAATATGACTCCGTCTTAACTTTATTATTGTTGATGTTGATCGAATTTGAAGAAAGGAGTTAAAGCGGAAAAGGGTTAAAAACTTGCTCAATCATTGTCAAGATTTTTCTGATTCTATTTTAGGTGTTCCCTCCAACAAAGCGATAAAGAGTGACAGTAGAACTGTCATTGTCAAGCTAATTTGTAGAAGAGCGAAATATTTTAAACTGGCTCAGGATGACTTCGGCCACAGTTCCATTACGTCACCTTCTTAAGTCGTTCTCATTCGCATATGGTCTACTGTTCCGATTCGCCAGCATTCCTATGTCGTCACTTCCCTACTTCG
>BHDV01063555.1:17780-30689 GCA_005406045.1 Adoxophyes honmai
TTAGGAATTGTAGGGTGACGACATGGCACTGTGGACGACTTAAGAAGGTGACGAAATGAAACTGTGGCCGAAGTCATCCTGAGCCTTTAAACTCTTTAGGTATGACGAAAATTTTGAATGACTGTAAATTCCTTCCGCATCCTATTTAAAAATAAGTACCTATGTTCAAGCCAATATCTTATGATAATTAAGGTGATTTCATAATAAGGATACCTTCTAAATAGCTAACAGGCCCTCTTCTCCACTGGGCACTATGGGCACGTGCCCAGGGCCCTGCGATCGAATGGGGCCCCCTAGTTCCTGCCAGATTACCTAATGATAACCATTAGGGGCCCCATGATCCTAATGTGCCCAGGGCCTCAAATAGTGTAAAGACGGCCCGGATAGCTATGCTTGATAGCCATTGAAAATCAACTAAAGTCCTGGTGAAAGACCGTGACTGGAGGGTATTTTCCTATGAGACAAAATTACGCATAAATTGCAACTAAAATTTTTATTGAAAAATTACAGGCATCTTTGTAACTTGAGTTTTATTTATATGTACTTACATACATACTACCTCACGCCTGTATTCCCAAATGGAGTAGGCAGAACACACGAAAAGCTCCATAGACAAAACCATGACTATATCAAGTTTCGAAGCCACTTCTAGCATTTTTTTTTAGACTTTGAGTTGGCAGGTATAATAGTGATAGGTTTTAGCCTGTCGCCTAAAATATACCTTAACCTATTTCCTTGGTTGCCTCTTACGACATTCACAGAAGAAATGGAGAGGTGTTATTATATCCCGACACCACCCATGAGTTTTATTTATATGAACTCAAATTGCATAAGGTCGGATGTGAATTGACTGAATCACATTAGTTAGGTACGAGTATATTGTTTACATTTTCGATTTGCCACACTGACTTTTGTATCTTTTTTCCATTGCGGAGATGAATAGAATAAGGGGCAGCGTAGACGACAGACTTTTTGTACGATCGAGTCTGCGGCTCACAAAAACTGCTAGGATTGTATACATTGTGCGCCGGACTTTTTGCGCGTTGTGTGCGTTACTGCATATAATTCTATACGTTCCACTTTCACAGACTAAAAAGTCCGTCGCGGATAGTCTGTCGTCTGCGCAGCGCAGGACCTAAACATTTAATACCTTGTAGGTACCTATAAGGCAGAGGTTCCCAATCTTTTCTAGCATCGCATCGCTTGCATCGCTTTTACCTAGAAAAAGCGATGCACGTACTTACCTTCACTAGAACATATCTATATGTTCTTCTGTAGGTAGGTACTTTCTATAGGTACCTACTGAAATAATTTAGGTAAATTTATCATCAGTCATTTTATAGGCATGAAAAATTCAATCTACTTTTACCTTTAACATTGGTAAATTGAGAGATACACTTTTTGTTGCAATAGAGAATGTTATAATTTATTTCTATTTAATTTTAAATCGTATTCAAACGGAAGTCAGTTAAGTAGGTAGGTACCTACCTAATTATGATTGAAGTATTTTTGTTTTATTTTTCAACGGCTTATATTGAAGTAGGTACCCAATGATATTTAAATAATATGTGTTTGATCAATGTAAATATAAATATTCGCATAAAGTATAAAAATCAATTGAAGACACATATTTTTTAAATCTTTTTGATTTTCTAATTTTCTAAAGTTAACCTATAATGTCTACAATAATCAGTCTAAACAAAATATGCTAGTAATCAATGAATAATGGTTTTGTTGTTTGAAAACAAGTTAAGACGTTAGTTAATTTGTATTAATAATGAACAAACTGAATATTATCTGTTATTGACATAATTTCGTTCAAATGCTTAGTTATGTTAGCAAACTAACATTTTTATTAGAAACTAGATACCTTAAGGTCCGTTAACAAATATCACAACATTCACATTCCGCATACAGCGACCCGACGGGCGCGGGCCGTCGGCGGCGCGTAGCGCGTAGCTCGTAGACCCCCGTAGCCGTAGCGCTGCCGCGTAGCACCGACCATCAACTATTAAACTAGCTCATTAATAATTACCGCTCTCAATTATTGAAACTGAAACACCTCAAACATGACACCCGTAGAACAAACCGATCAGAGAAGCGTCGGCAAGTAACGGACGCGGCGGAGGTTGCGACGAAGCGTCGCCGCCATATTGTTTCGCGCCCCGCCCCCCTCTACACCGAGCCCCGCCATTGGCTCAAAACCCAATGGAGGCGGGGCGTCGCTCGCCAAAATGTTGCCAGCTTTTTGAATAAATAATTTCAGTAATTTAAGTAATGAAGGCAATTATGGCGTTGTTTAGCTAAGTTCGCGCGGTAGCGAGTGGGAACTTTATATTTATATCGGTATCTTTATGTACGCCGACGCGGTTAATGCGCGCGATCTGTTTGCGTAGCTGCCTTATTTATGGCGGAGGACGATGCAGCCGGCCCGCGATTTAAACTGCAATTATTCTGTACGCTATAAGGAAAACATATTGCACAGTTAAATGAGCTAGGGGAATAAAAATGCTAAGAGGACTCCGCTATAACGAGAGCACTCTGAAGATTGCTTTTAGATATTTAGATGAAATGTAAGGGAAGAAGTAGACTTTAGGATTGATTTTACTGGAAGCTTTGAGATAGATACTCGCACTCAATAGCCGATACGTGCACAAAACTACGGTCTACAAATAAATCGCCAACAAGCCATGAATCGCAATGACGTTGCGTGACGGCTGTCCGCAGGCCGAGTAAACAGTGACGTCACGGAGCGTCACGACAAAAAGTCGATTTTCGCGAGTTCGGTCGCGGCCAGCTGACTGCCCGCGCCCCGCGCCCGCGCGCCGCCGGAGAGATTTCGGCGCGAGCGAGAGAGAGAGCGGCGCACGCGCGCGCCAGAGCGAGAGGACCGTATGTCGGTGCGCGCGCGGTGGGCGGCGGCGGATGATGTATAGAGTGGTGGAGTTAGGTTCAAATTGTGCCGGGAAGTGGCCGAGATTAGAGCCCGGCCGCACCGCGCTAAAGCCCACTTAAGACTGTTTTTAATACTAGTATTTTTTACGCGATCCCGACAGGATTTAGCGGATAAACGTCGCGATCGTGCGCTTTGATTTATCGGTTTCGAATTCGGTTTCGGTTTCTGGTGTTTACGCTAGTGGTGACCGGCGAAGTAATCCCGCGGCTTGTACCAGATTATGACGGATATCACCGGATTTCGTGCGCGTTCCCAGTGACGGCCGAAGCAGTAGCCCGACGCGTTAATTGTGAGTACATCTTACATCTTAATCAGTGGGTGTTCATAAACACGTACGCTGAAAACTAATCCCGAGCCTGGCGTTGTTTATGCCTCTGATGTTGCTGAAAGTTGGACACGAGGCGCTGAGTTACAGGGTCAACGCTCTCAGGGACAGGGCAATAACTCTAAATTTTGTCACAGATAATGACCAATGTCGGCCTGAAAATTATCGCTTCCAGCTGAAAAAAATTAAGGCTCACTGAAAAGTAAAATAGATTTTTTATATAATTCAAATGACTTGGCATATGAAATTCGTAGTACTCCACTCGAAAGTATTTTATATTTAGGAGCGCCGAAATAAAATTAAGTATTGTATTGTAAAACTGGTCAAATCAGACTACCTATGCGTTTAAATATCTCCACAACGGACAGATACTGAAATGTAAGATTCAATGTGGTTGATAAAACAACGAAATATTAGGTATACCTTAGCATAATTTGAATCGAGAATAAAATTTGGTCTTGAAAAAGTCACTCATTACCTACTCGCGAGCATAATCAAGTTTTCATAGGAAAAAGCGGATAAGAAGACTTAATCTGAGACAAAATTTTCCATTTATTCGGAATTTTACATTCGATTAAATATTATGCTATTCGAGTTGAGATTTACATATTTAGAAAGGCATAGGCATGATTTACTTGTCTATCTCTAACTACACAGAGTCACGCAGAGATTGTAACGTGTTATGAGTGGGCCGACGGTTAAATTCTGCATTTACCTAAAGTTACAATTATAACACGTTTTGTTAAAAGACGCTTAACTGTTTGCTGAGTAATTTTTATGCTCGTACATTTGCATTGCTGTAAAAATAAAACTCAAGGGTTCATAAATTCTGTGTCATTCTAACGGCAAAAATTAAAAAAATAGTTCATCAATTTTAAATGAAAAGCGTGGCACGCGTGGAACAGATTAAAAAAAAATGTGTTAGCTATTTTATACTAAGCTTGTTATACCTATGAATTTTCACAAGTCGATTTTAATGGGATTTTGCGTAATTAACATAACGTACCTAATACCTAGTTTCATTTTTATGTAGTAGGTATTTTTGCTTTAGGCACTTGTACTTAGGTAATCAAACTATTTTAAGTACAGTGGTCGGCAATAAACTTGGCAAGATTTGAAGTGGTGGGGGTAAGTTCACGCATCGCTTTTACCTGGAAAAACGATCCCCACCGCTTAGTCTTGCCAAATTTATTGCCGACCCCTATAATTAACGAATAAATACCTCTTCTGTTGTTACATCGGTTAAATTTAATAAGAATGTCTTAATTCACTCCTATACCTTTAATAGACTGGATTAAAGTAAAACATTAATCGATATTTAAATCAAATGTACAGCTTGCAAAAATAATACGTAGGTATTATAAATATAAAGCCCTTGCTTATTTTTAAAATCAAAGTAGTTGTGTTGTACATTATTATGAACTGATAACTGATTCTTGTAATTGAGAACGGATTATTTTTTTAATTAAACTTCATACTAAAACTGTATTTGGTGTTTCTATAAATAGTTTTCATATTAAGTATATTTTTAGTACAAATTTTAACTCGTAAAAGTTTTTATTATGTAATTCTAAATCAGCTAAGTACTTACTACGAAATCTACGAATAAAATAAAAGTAGCTAAGTATATTCTGTGCACTTGCTTAACGTGGATATTTCTTTTGTGGAAATTTCATGTTAAATAAGTATCTAAGTAAGTAAATAAACAATTTATTGTACAAAAGGAAAAAACATAAATACGAAAATAAAATTAATATACTAATATAATGGCGAAGTACAAAGGCGGACTTATCCCTTAAGCCCCCTAAAGGATCTCTTACAGCCAACCTTTAAAAGGCAGAGAGGAAACTAAATAATTGAGACCGATTTAAATATGTGGAGGATCAAGGGACGTACCTCTTAAGAGTCTTAACAGCCCCAGGCCAGGACTACGTTCAGCTCACTCCAAGTGGTTGCGTTGAGATTCTTCTGTCTTCAAGATTTATTTATTTACTCGTTTTTATTTTTACACTGTGTGTGCACACCAAGTAAGCTTTGAGCTTTAAATATCATATTTGCGTTATTTATTAGAATTCTTCCTACATACATCACGCCTGTATTCCCATATAGGGTAGGCAGAGCATACGAAACTTTGCATAAGCAAAACCATGATTATTTCACGTTCCGCAGCTCCTTCTAGCATATTTTAGGTTCTAAATTAGATGCTAGTCTGTTGCCTAAAGCGTACCTAAATCTTTATTTATGCTTAGTCGCCTCTTACGACATCCACGGAAGATATGGCAAGGTGTTATTCTAAATCCGACACCACACGGGGATTATTCCGAAAATAATTACAATAATTACTTACATACCTAATGCTTATGTAACAAACCTTTTTAGTTTTTGTATTAGTCATATCCTTTCGTGATTTTTTTACGAATTAAAGTTAAAAAAATGCCAAAAATGACAGGTTAGAAAAAAAGGTGTAAAGGAGACTCTTTAGAAGTCTTTTACGTAGGTACAATGTATATTGCTACATGGGACTTATTCACGTTTTAAAATTACATTAATTATTTACTTCAACGTTTCGGCCGCGTTACAGCTACCGTGGCCACAAGTAGACTGATGCAGGGCATCACATTAGTTTCGCAGCTCGGGTTTTTCGAACTACCCATCCAAATACTTAAATAGGTAAGATTATGTTATGTACGCGAATACGCGATGTACTAAAGGGAGGCCAAATTAGGAGTACCCGAAACCGTCGAGCGTGTATGATGATATAAGTGATTAGATTATAATTAAAATGTGTATCGGCACAATAACGTTCAATATTTAATTTTTAACATTAGCAGATCTATTTCTGAATACTAAAAACCTATTTATCAAATAAAAATATGTAGATACAATGGCACAACACAATAAAAAGTACTTAATAAAAATTAATCAATAAACAAAAAACACAAAGAGTAACTAAAACTTACAAAACTTATAAACTACAAATCACCAATCCACGTCGTACCTGGCCCAAAAGTTCCCATAACACCAGCAGCATTGCCCCGCTGAGTAATTATTTAATAATTGAATTTTTAATTAAATAATTTTAGAGACAAAAAGATTTTTTCATGTCTTATAAGACTAAATCAAAAGTTGTCATCGTCACTCATTTGTCACTCTGCTA
Source organism: Adoxophyes honmai (assembly GCA_005406045.1). NCBI lineage: Eukaryota > Metazoa > Arthropoda > Insecta > Lepidoptera > Tortricidae > Adoxophyes > Adoxophyes honmai. The sequence continues at coordinate 24,219 of BHDV01063555.1, forward strand.
GCGACAAACTCGCTAAATCGGTAAGAATGCGAAACTGAGTTTAATTTCATCGCGTTTGAGTACCGTCGTGTGCGAGAGCGAGGCACAGTTACTAACTGGTTTATAATATTAATTACTAATCAGTTCCGTCACTTTTATTTATTTTATTCATTAAACATTAAACTACCGTGAGACTCACTCATGTTGAAAAATTTTCGGGTAACTCACGTTTATTAATTCGAGTTTAGCTAGACATGTTTCGGACTAATTCGTAGCCCTTCATCTAGGAGCCGCGGCGGCTGCTGCAGCCAAGCGCGAATTGCGCGCCTCCGCTCTCTTCGCGCGACATTATTATTATTTATTTTATTTATTTTCCATACAAAAAATATCATGACAGGATTATACCCAATGCAATTCATTTAATTTTAAGTGGCTCCATGTGACAAAGGCCTTGGAGGAGACAGTGGAATTGCATTACTGTGATAGGGTGATTTAGGAAAAAGGCTAGAATCCTGTCAGTATTATATCTGCCGACTTGAACCTTACAAAACAACTCGAAGTGGGATAAATGTGAAATAAATATTAAAGGTTTTGTCTATGTCGCGTTACGTGTGCTCTGCCTACCCCGTTTGGGAATACAGGCGTGATGTAGGTATGTACGGTGATTTTTCTAGCAAATTCTTTTTTTATTGAAATGTAAATATCAAAGCCACACAGGCCATCGTTATCGTTATTAATAAGTAACACTAATGCCATTTTTCGCAGCCACATCTAGCACTAATTTTGGATTTAAAAACAGATGGAAGAGGTAGAATAGAGACAAGTTGCTAGCCTGTCGCCTAAAATATACCTTAACCTATTTCCTTAGTCGCTTCTAACGACATCCATGGAAGAAATGGAGAGGTAATAATAATATTCTAAACCAGACATCATACGGGTAAAAATAAATCCAACGGTAAATTACCTATTGAGGTATTGAGTCTAAACTTTATGGAGAAAGGTCCTGTCGTTTATCTGTTTTCAACCCAAAAGTAAACTAAAAGTGGCTGCGAAGCGTGAAGTAGCCATTATCGCGGTTTTGTCTTTGTCACGTTACATGTGCTCTGCCTACCCCATTTGGGAACTTCAAGGTCGCGGTTGAGTAGTTATTGACAAAGTTCACTAGCTGTATATATTTAGAAGTGTAAAAATAATGCTCTCAAGAATGCTTCTAACCGTTTCCTTGCATGTCGCTCGCTATCAGATCATTGACAACGCGATAGCGTATCTGATATCAGACTGCGGATGATGTCAATATTAAAGTGTCAAGGGACTATTTTTAAAACGATCGACATTACATAATTATTGTTAGAAAGTTGAACTGAAGAGGAGATTCTGGTTTCACGAAATGTCGATAAATTGTTTTCCCGACCTACATACTTGCGAATAGGTTTGCTTTTTTGCACGTACTAATTTTTTTGTGTATTTTTTAAATAACGATAAGAAACCTTGTGTCAGTAAACGTGAGTGTGAAAAGACATGTGAGTGATCTTCAGCTATAGTAATTTGAGTCCTGCGTTGAACAATAAATATTCGAATTCAAAACCACATATTTAAAAAAATATTGTTTTCATTTTGTTATGTTGATAAATAGACAAAATACTTCAGATTGATACGAGTATTTGATTTTAATCGCCTTTTAATCCCTACATGGCAATCCATTTGAATATACACACAAACATTTTAGGTTTAAAGTTAAATAAAAAAAGTTAAAGGTTAAAAACACTAGCGACAGGTTGCTAGCTTGTCTCCTTAACCTATATCTTTAAGTCATTTTTTACAGAAGAACTTCGGAAGGAACGAATAGGTAATGCTCTTACCTTAGATATACCTAATTCTAAATGCTACGACACTATTCGGAACATTTCATATAACTTCGTATGAAAATGCGAAGAGAATATATAATCATTATTTCTCGTAGTTTAAGAATTGACCCCTTGTTTAATCCATCAGTTGTAATATCTCTTGTAATGCGTGTAACATATTTTTCTGAACAATTGTAGTGATATTAAATTTTGTGTTTATTTCTATGTGAAGTGATATTCAGTGAGACAATTTTATTTAAATAAATAGGGATAGCTAATAATAACGTCACGTTTTAAGTGATTTTCGGTAACATGACTTTGTTGAAATAAAGAATACTAAAATGATATTAAATTTACAATGCTTAGGAGTGTTACATGTAAATCAAACGAGGAGAAGGTAGTTTAGGTAAGTAAACGTTACCTTTTAACTTTTCGTTGCTTGTTCAATATTATCGATTGAAGCGCTATCGTATTTTGCTTCTCCTGACTCTAAAAAACTAAAGCCCCAGACAAAAACTTCCTGTAGGTATTGAGGTTTCGAAATTTACGTGCCTCTGGTATTTAGGTTTCTTTTGCACCGAACAATTTGTACTTTATAAAGTACATTGGACTGTTATACTTATTACTAAGTATTTGTACTTTATGAAGTACGCGGACTTACAAAGATAGACAAATATTATTTCTGATAAAATTTTTGCTATAGACAGGTCGGCGCCAAATCTGGCAACTGAACTATCACGTTGAAGGAAAAAAAAAAGCATGAGAATAAAATTTCAAGTTTACTTGAAAACTGATGAGTTATTTTTACATACTATTCAAGAAAAATTCTCCACAAAAATTCCAACGAAAGCGAATTAACCAAGGTTGCCAAAGGGTTACACATAACTGAATGCACCCGAATAAAAGGATTGTCACTGAAGATCCTACATCACGGCGCGAACTGCGAGTAAAATTCGAATGAGATCGCGTTTTAATAGAGCGAACCACTTTCGCCAACTTAAATCTTTGGCTTAAAAAAGGCTTTGCGTTGGTTTAAAGGGATAAGAGAGGCTCAGTGGGCTCGATTGCTGCCTTTAGCTTTACTCAATTACTCACCGACGAGTCAAGATTAGTGCTACTGCCGCCAAAGCGATTTCAATTCAACTCGGAGAAAATACGAACGCTATTTGCATCGAGTCGGAAGTTTGGATGCGAGTCTTCCTCGTTTTAAGGGTCTTTGACCTTCGCAGAAGTTTCGATTATTGGGCGCGCCGTTTGGTTGCGGATGTAGCTTTTAAAGAGATTTGGTGGTGAATGCTACTCCAGTTTAAGTCATAGGTCACTGTACAGAAGGTCTACTCCCTAGATGTTTAGGCTGCTTGATTTTCGCAAGCTTTCCAACGGAGCACACTTAAACTGTGGAGTGAACCGCCCCTGTTACAGTGGATTGTTAAGGTCGCATTAAGTTGATATTAATAGCGGAGTAGTAGGAAGACTCTTTCTATTACGTAAACAATAATAAATTATGTCATTTTTAAACACAATTAAAAATTCTTAAGAGTAAGAAGATGGACTTATCTCTCTATGTCTCAGCAATCCATATTTGAGAGATGTAGAGGAGAATCAATCCACTTTGTTTGTTTGTCATCTATTTACAAGTACGGTCTTATATATTTTTGCCCTTTATGGTGTCGGGTATATTTAGAATATAAACTCTCTATTTCTTCTATGGCGACTTAGGTAGTAATTGTAATTCATAAAAACTTAAAACCTAAAAATTATACTAGAAGTGGATACCTAAAGGGCGTAAAATAGTCATGGTTTTTGTCTATTTAGCATTTTGTGTGCTCTGCCTAGAATATTGGCAATCTGATCTGGAATCTACTAGTAACCACGGTACCTGTAGCGTGGTCTAAACGTCGAGGTAATTAAAACCGTTTTAAAAATTAAAAAAAACTTTGTTAAGTCGCGCTAAGTGATAAATATCATACATACCTACATCACGCCTGTAATCCCAAATGGAGTAGGCAGAGCACACGAAACCCTGCATAGACAAAACCATGACAATTTCACGTTTCGCGGCCACTTCTGGCATATTTTTTAGGTTTGGAGTTAGCAGGTATAATAGTGACAACTTTCTAGCCTGTCACCTAAAGCATAGGTACATTAACTTACTTCTTTAGTGCTTATGACGTTCATAGAAGAAATGGAGAGGTTGTAATTCTAAACACAACATGAATACAAAGTAAATAGAAGTTTAAATAGTAGTCTTGCGCAATTGGAAGCAACGTGTTGCGTTTATTTGATCACTATAATAGGACACGACACTAGAATAGAATCACAGTCATCATCAGAGATAATTGTTTTGTAACCATAACTTTTTAACAAATATTTACAGTTTACGAAATTACTCGTTTCAATTGCGCGTGTATGACGCAATTGGAGAATTTATTAAAAAACAAATACATATGTTTTGTTTTTTCTGTCTACTTACGTCGGGGCTAAGCGATAAAACCTCCTTTTTTAGGGTTCCGTAGTCCATAAGGAACCCTTATAGTTTCGTCATGTCCTTCCGTCCGTCCGGGCTCGTACTCCGCCGCTACTACACCGATTGTCACGAAAATTGGTGGAGAGATAGATAGTGAAGTTGTCATGTGCTTAATGTTGATCATGTGCGTGCCCGACACGCTCTTGCCCAGTTTTTTTTTTTGCAAGCATTTTTAGCGACGGGAACGAGTGGCTGATTGGTACCAGTTTGAATCGAAATTTCAAAAAAAATCGAATACTTATTGATAAAACATTTGACCGATTTTTCTTAAATGTGACAGGGATCATGTCATGATAGTCATCTTGCTTTTTGTCTCTAAATCCAAGAAGTGTAGGCTTAGCACAGCCACATGTGCGACTTGTCTCGCGCGTGGGTTTACTACCTGTCACTTTCTGACGTTTCTAGATAGACCGTAGGCCCTGCGCAGACGACAGACTATTCGCGACTGACTTTTTAGTCTGTGAAAATAGAACCTTTGGAATTATATATTATGCAGTAACGCACACGACGTGCAAAAAGTCCGGCACACAATGCATACAATCCACGCATTTGTGCGCCGCAGACTCGATCGGACAAAAAGCCTGTCGTCTGCGCTGGGCCGTATTCTATCTCGCGCTCATCTCTACTCAAGCTCTGCCGTGCTAAGCTAGCTAAACAAGAACCTGTATCAAAATCGGCCAACCTATCTGACAGAGACACACAAAGCCTAACAAAAACAGTGATTAAACTTGTAAAACACCTCTTTCCCCGTCTGCTGTTAAAAACAAAAGAGCAATCTGCGCATAAAAAAGCCACTTTTAATACCCATTCAATAGGTCATTCAACACGGCGCGCCGTTTTCGCTGAATATTCAATTCTCGCTGCAGATATGTAAAACGGGCCGTTAAGGCTGTAAATCACTTAACTGTTCCGTTCTATCTGCGCCATTATACGAGTGAATTTTATACGACCCGACGTATGAAATATGAAAGTTGTATATCCACGAGGCCTGTTGTTTATGGCGTCATATATCTGCGCTGTGTACCGCTTTAAATCAGCCCGATAGTTGGTTTGATGAGCCTAAACCGTGACATATTCGGGACTTTCTCTTGTTTTTCTAAGGTAAACTTTTAAGCTAGTGGTGGAGCTCTGAGATTATAAAATTTGATGGTGGTTTAGTTGTCGGGTTTAAAATAATATCTCTTTTTCTTTCGGGGAGGTAACGAAAGGCGACTGAGGATATAGGTTTCGTTATATTTTAGGCAGCCTAAAAAAATATGAACCCGTGTGGTGCCGGGTTAGAATAGTACCTCCCCATTTCTTCCCGTGGGTGTCGTAACTAAAAGTCGACTATGGGAAAGGGTCAGTATATTGTGGGCGATGGGCTAGCAACCTGTCACTGCAATATCACGTTTAACCATCTGGTTACCCAGAAATTGCTAAACGTGGCACTGTATTTTTGAATTCATGTGCTCTGCCTACCCCTCTTGGGAATACAGGCGTGAGAATATGTATGTATGTAAAAAAATATGCTAGAAGTGGTTATAAACATGAAATAGTAATGGTTTAGTTTAGACTGAGTAGTGTCACAGAATAGATAATAGTACAAGTAGTACTGTTTCGTGTGCTCCGCCTACCGCGTTTGTATACGTAGGCGTGATGTATGCATGTAATATATGCCATTCGCACTGTGTCATTGGCAAATTACACCGAAGAAAAAAAAAACAAAAATTTACGCGTGACTTTTTAAACTCGCTTAGACAGCTTGTTTCTATCATAGCTGGGCATTAACTCGTTAATCCGTTAATCGTTAATTAACGAAGTTAACATTTCGATTAACGGATTAACTTTTAAGTTAACTTAAAAAAAGGTTAACGGACTCATTAACTTCCGTTAATATCCCGAAAGTCCGTTAATCGTTAATCCGCCTAATCCAATGCCTATTTTTCACCGCATGGCACCGCGGCGCAGCAATAAAAACAGCATGTGTGTAGCATACCAACCGGGTATTTTTGGATTACTATAAAATAGGTACTGGTAACAGGTAGACAATTGAAATATGGTGTGATTGGGCGATGAATGGTACGGAACCCTTCGCACCTGAGTCCGACTCGGGCTTGGCCAATTTTTTTTCGTCCCCCC
>BHDV01063558.1:0-10339 GCA_005406045.1 Adoxophyes honmai
GCATTCATATACGTCACTTTATTTCCAAAACTAATAGGAATATCAGTATGAAATTTTTGTGGTTGGTAAATATAGACATCCTAATCACAAAAATGCAAAAAAGTAAAAATCTGAAAAATGTCACTTGTACCAGTATACGTAGGAGGTATCGATATTAAAGAACACTGGACAAATAAAGAAGAATTACGATTAAAATTACAAATTGATAATATTTGAAACGTGCATTATATACTAATTTTCTTGCATTAATTAGAGTCTTAACTTATTTTTTATAATAGTTTACGAAGTATCCCGCTGCTGGGCAAAATCCTCCCTTTTTCTTTCCACTCGTCTCTGTTTGACTAAATCTCAACAGTCAGACCTGAAAATCCCCAAATCGTCCCGCCATCTCTTAGGTTTGCCTCTGCTCCGGTGCCCGTCGCATGAGATCCAATCAGTGATAATTTTAGCCCCGTGGTCCGGATTGGTGTCCGACCGAAGCTTCGGCTTCGGCTTCGGCTTCGGCCACCTTCGGCTAAAAAAACCACCTTCGGCCAAACCTTCGGCTTCGGCCAAAATTTGGCCGAAGCTTTGGCCGAAGCCGAGGTTTGCAAGTTGTGATTTGAAATTAGACGAACGATGTCAGAGCGAGAGGGATAGTGCGCAGCGCTTAATAGAGCAGTGTTTCGCCGGCCCGATCGCATTACTTGCAGTTAATTACATAAATATTACTGACAACACAACAACAACATAGTCACATTTGATTTAGAAGCGAAAACTGCGCATAAATTACTGCCGTTTTTTTTAATATTAGCAAATTCTCGTATTTCTTAGAGTCAACATGGGGTCAACACGGCTTCGGCTTCGGCCGAAGGTTTTGATGAAAACCGATTAATCGGCTTCTGCCAAAATTGTACCTTCGGTCGGAAACTAGTCCGGATGCATGCGTCAGATGTGTCCTGCCTCTTATATTATTATAGTCTTATATTATAATACTAGCTGTGCCTGCGACTCCGTCCGCGTGGAATAGTGACAAATTTCCCCCGTTTTTCCCACATTTTCAACTGTTTCTTCGGTCCTATTGGTCGCAGCGTGATGTTATATAGCCTAAAGCCTTCCTCGATAAATGGTCTATCTAACACAAAAATAATTTTTCAATTCGCACTAGTAGTTCCTGAGATTAGCGCGTTCAAACAAACAAACAAACTCTTCAGCTTTATTATAATTATTAGTATAGATTATTGTTTTGGTCGTGCTCTAATAGTGCTTTTCAGTGAATGATAAGAAATTGACCTTGTTCAGTAGCTATTCATTCATTCGTTAGCGAAGGTTTTCAGCATCAGGAAGTACGAAAATGACGCTTTCAAAATCTGAAAATAAGAGGTCGTAGTTATTTTTACAAGCTTTTATCGAGTTCCACATAGCCCGTAGTGTGTAATTAAATCTTGCGAGTTAGCTGTGATCCACTTCCATGCTTTCGATTTAGCTAAATTTTTGCACACTTGTAAATCTGACAATGAAATAATCTGGTAGTAGACTTCTGGTGGTCCAGGCGGGACTGTCTCCGATGGAGAAAACTGTCCAACAGTTTTGGCCACATGATCTAATGGATGATAGTGGAGTGACATTGGCAATTGTTGGTTAGGTTGTTTAATTTACAAGAGTAAGTATATTAATTAATTTACATTATCGACAAGCTAGCACTGCCCCAGTTTTGTGTACTTTAGTGAGAAACATAGTAACCACATCAGTATCCGTGGTTGTGAAAGATCCACCCCTCGTTGTGTCTGTCGGTTGTGATCCATTAGCAAATCACAACATATGTAAATGTAAGTTTGTCTGTTATTATAAAAAAGGAACGATGGCTTTAGGTATGCCCTGTGACCTTTCATGCAGAAAACCGTGGGTTTAAATCCCAGACACCTCTATATACGTCATGGGTTCCTTACCGCCTGCATGGTCTGGACCCCGACGGGCACCATGTCGCAGGCCTTTAGCGCCAGCGGCTGCTGCACCATGTGCAGCAGGATCAGCACCGTCTTGCGGTTTTTGGTGTCCATGCACTCCCACGGCAGACCGTACACCGCGTCCGGTAGAGTGTCGGCCTGCAAGGTATAATTTATTTATCTACATCCAAATAACATTGGCGATGTAACGTTTCCTATAAACGTTAACACTTGCGATTTTATGTGAATAAGTTCAATATTTGCACCAGCCTAAAAGTAATAACATTTGTATCTACTTACTACGGAGTTAATAAGCTCGAACACCACCGACACCTGAATTAACTGTTGATATATCCCAATTGTCAAAAAGCCATATTTCGCCAATGCCTCAATCTCCTGCAAAAAAGTAAACATTTACACGAATACAGGTTGTTCCAAAGTTATTTGAAGGATAGAAGGGGACATGTTCTTTATACATTTTCGGCCCTATAACACATTCTAATGCCAGGCCGTTACTTTTATATATTATTATCAATCTTTGTAGTCACGATATAACCCAAATTAGGTACTACAATTAAACTAAATAAAAAAAAACTATTAGGTGTAGAAAAACTATTAACATTGATTTAGGGTCAGAATAACAAATCAAAACTTATTAACAATTGTTACCGTAAACCGGGGTTACTTTGAACTGCGGGTTGACTTTGATAGAAACTTCCTTGTCGTATAAAATCACGAATTGCGTAGAACTGAACGCATCTTTGAAAAAAATATATTTGGGATTGCAACACTGATGAACTGTCAAGTCTTTTTCTGCGGGTGCGCTGGCGAGTAATACAAGTTTGATGAAGAAAAAGGTAAATAAATTATAATTCTGTGTTTATAGCGAAATAACTCTGCTGCAAAACTTTATGTGTACCTACGTACGTAATTGATTGGTGAAATTTATAGCTGATTTTCATTAGGTAGCCTATTATTGAGAAACTAAAACAACTGCTACTGTGTTCCTAACCTAAAAACTAACGCTATTGTTTAATTTTGTTTACCGTGGGGTGTCATTGATAGGGTATATGGTGTGAGATTGATCAATTGATCAAAGTAACCAATTTATTCACATACATACATATTCTCACGCCTGTATTCCCAAGAGGGGTAGGCAGAGCACATGAATTCAAAAATTCAGTGCCACGTTTAGCAACTTGAGGGTAACCAGATGGTCAAACGTGATTTGTAGTGACAGGTTGCTAGCCCATCGCCCACAATACACCAACCCTTTCCCAGAGTCGACTCTTACGACACCCACGGGAAGAAAGGGGGAGGAGCTATTCTAACCCGGCACCACACGGGCATTCAGGTTATGTAAAAATTAAAAAAAAAAATCATACAAACGATCTAATATGACCGTTCGTAAGAAAAGTATATTTTTATATGATTATTAAAGACATAACAAATAATATTTGGTGAGTTTTACTTGATCAAAGTTACCCCTAGGTATGAAAACCGCAATAACTACAAATCCTGTTAATAGAATTAAAAAGTAAAAACTGTTTTGTATTTCTCACCGGGTTTACTTTCTAATTACCCATTAAAAACAGGGGGTATCAAAGTAACCCCAAAATCATTATAACTTTGATCATCATGTTTTTAATTTTATATCCCAATTTAATAAGAAATTTTATATTTTTGTCACAAAAATCAAAAGAACTATAAAAACCGATATTAAAATATATTTTTTTATTCAATCGTGCCCATAATTTTATGAAATATCGATCGTCAAAGGTCAAAAATGATCAAAGTAACCCCGGTTTACGGTATCTAGTTTTTTTTATTCTGCAAGTTTTCCTAAGGGGTAAAAACTGAACGTGTTATACAGGCGTATATTTCATGAACCAGATTATATAAAAAAAGCGACAGTCAGATGTATAGAGATACTTTTGAATTTATAATATTTTCGGCAGTAAGTTTTTGTTTGATAGCAACTGATGTGGAACAGATGGTACGGAACCTCCTGTGCGTTTATGCGATTCGTACTAGGCCGGTTTTTTTTATCACGCATGAGATACATTTACCATCGTAGAACATTCCAGCAGCAAAATGCAATCCGATACGAGATGGAAGCCGTAGTACACACACAGAGTCACGCTGTAGGTTTCCGACGTCTTCGAGACGAACCTGGAATAATATTTTTTAATAGTCTACTTAATTCAAAACTTGTCTAACGCATCAAAAATCTACATCGTTTTTAATTTGACAGTTGAAACCAAAAATCGCTTTGGAATCGAAACATTTCACAGCGAACTGACACTGAAACTGTCAAATTAAGAATTAAGAACGATGTAGATTTCGATGGGCTAGCAACCTGTCACTACAATATCACGTTTTACCATATCTGATTACTCTGAAATTGCTAAACGTGGCACTGGATTTTTGAATTCATGTGCTCTGCCTACCCCTCTTGGGAATACAGGCGTGAGAATATGTATGTATGTATGTAGATTTCTGGCCTTGTGCATAGAATCGTAGCTTGTCCGTTGGTATTTGAATTTGCAGTTATAAATAAAATAATGTATATCGTTTCACCAATTTGTGACATTGTATTTAGAAGATTGTTACTAAGATCACAAACTTGTGTTTTGATGAAAGTGCCACTGATGTATGGCGTATGGCGATTGCGAGGTCGGCTATGGACAAAGTGAAAAGGATTTGGAGGAACCGGAATATTACTAGGACCACTAAAACTAGGCTTGTTAGAACCCTCATATTCTCCATCTTCGTATATGCGTCGGGACATGGACTCTAAGAGCAACCGAAGAGCAGAAAGTCAACGCACTGGAGATGTGGAGCTGGAGACGGATGCTTGGTGTGTCATGAACCGAATTCCGAACCAACATCTCGATCCTTAAGAAGCTGGGTATTAAAGAACGTCCGCTCTCTGTTGTTAAGTGCCGCATCCTCAACTTCTTTGGTCACGTGTCTCGACGAGACGGAACGTCCATAAAACGCCTCACTGCAGTGCAAGGACGAGCCAGAGGAAGATCGCCGATGAGATGGACCGACCAGATAAAGGCCAGTCTGTCAGCCACGGTCAATGAATGCTCAAGAAAAACAGCTCTGAGAGACGAGTGGCGACGTATAGTCAAACGAGTATCTAAGAATCCTACGCAAACATAATGGCCACGACCACTGTGTAAAGAGAATACCGAGAAAGAAGAATAAGAAGAAGCCACTGATGTAAGTGTAAAATGTTGTATTTTATATCAAACGACTAAACAAGGCCAATACGATACATAAGCGACGTAGTTTAACTTGCGAGCAATACTTAAACTGATCAGGTGTGATTCATTTTGAGCGCGATAGAAGTTTTTTACACTTGATCAAATATCGCTGTTTCTTTTTACCACTGTCCGCTTGCTATAGACCTTTAGCAAAGTCTTCCCGAGGAGCGGACATATCCTGTTTTAACATTAAACTCCCGTGAGACTCACTCATCTTATAAAATACGGATAACTGCGTTTGGCAGCAGCAGCTGCCGCGGCTCCTAGATGAAGGGCTACGAATTAGTCCGAAACATGTCGAGCTAAACTCGATTTATAACGTGAGTTATCCGTATTTTATAAGATACCCTGTTTTGTTTATATCTCTAGGCACAGGTTGGTTGGTTGGTTTAATGGTCATCATCATCAACATCATCATCATCAGGCTATAGTCCCACTGCTGGGCACAGGCCTCATACTGAGAGGGCTTGGGTATTTAGTTCCCACGCGGGCCCAGTGCGGATTGGGAACTTCACACACAACGTTGAATTACTTCGTCGCTGTGTGTAGGTTTCCTCACGATATTTTCCTTCACCGAATAGCTCGTGATAAATATCAAATTCGATATCGCACATAAATTCCGAAAAATTCAGAGGTGCGAGCCCGGTTTAAACCCACGAGCCTCTGCTTGAGAGTAGTCGAACCGCTAGGCTACCACGGCCTTTAATAGTCATACCCATACTTAAATGCAATATTAAAATTTGTCCGTGTTGCGTTATGTGACACCTGCCTACCGTAATTGTAAATACCGGCGTGATGTTTATGTATATAATACTAATGATGGTTAATAAATTATGGCAATGGAAACTTAGAATAAAATGTGAGTTATGTATTTCCTGTACTTACTGTTTTATGAAGATGTAGTGAGCAATTATCTCCCTCAAGTCAAGTGCCACCTTTCTGGTTTCTTCCCTCGAGTACCGCATTGGGACAGTTCGGGAATTCACGGCGACGCTTGGTCGCGGGAAATTGTCCAAATTGTGCAAAAAAATCTTCATGTGTCCCCAAATGTGGAACACGAAAATGCAAATCTGAAGATCGTGGCAACAAATCATACTGCCCATGTTGTACGAGACGTACGTGTTATACAAGCATACAACCGGGTACCATACAAGGTTGTTGTGGTCAAATGGTAAAACGTAATGGACAGAGTGTTCGTAAGTACTATTGATTGGTTTTTCCGAACTGAACATCCCGGATTTAAAGTTAATGTAAATAGGTGCCATGTTAAACATAAATACGATGATATATATCTGAACGTGTTCAAGTAACGTGGCAATTTCACAAATCTTTGTAACCTTGTCATAGATCTGAAAATTTAAAGCAATATTATAAAGGATTTGCTATGAACTAATTCTGTAGAAATGAATACGTTAAGATGCGTAGACGGTTTATCACTGGAATAATAAAGAATAGTGTCATAAGAAATGAACTAATGTGAAATTTAATTAAATGACTAGTACCTACCTATAGAGTAAAGTGTGCTTAGTTTGATCACGTAGAGAGGAAAGAAGATTTACAAAAATGATTTGGAAGTGTAAAAGAATCTGTTTGGGAAGGAAAAATATTTGGACGATCTGTGGCCAAATGGAGGACGTTTTGAAATAATTTTAATAAAAGTATCAGAAACTGCCGAACGTATAACAAGAAATCGAATAATGCGGAAGGAGCAACAGAGTATGTAAGAATCTTAGAGAAACAAGGTAGTATCTATCTACTCTCTGCCTTTACCTGTGTAAGTAGGGTGTGTTGGTATGTACATTAAGTAGTTTTACTTACTTTTGCTGAAAAGTCAGTCTTGTCTTTGTGATATATCAGATGATTTTTTGTAACAAAGTTCTCAATACATTCTTGATAGCTAGTTTGAACCGGCAGCAATGATCTCTGCTGCAATATTCACATTTTGTTAAAACATAAACTTCAACATGATAATCGGAAAATAATTCATATTTGAAAAAAAAACATAATATTATTAATAATTAGTGTGGAAATTATGTTAGTGAACATACTCACGATATACATAAAGCACATCAAGATAGTCAAGTAAGTCTGACCCAAATCGACGAACCCCAAGACGTTTATATTTTCTTTCAAATACATGGCCTGAGCACCGATTGTGAAACAGCAGAGTATGCACAGAAAAACAGCGTAGCCATACTTAGATAACGGAGGCCATTTCGCGGGAGCAGCGTCTTCGAATAAGTAACTCGGCCACGCGCCAAGAGACCGCAGCGTGAAGCGCAGTCTTTTCATGTAGCGTAAGTCAAACACGTCCATTTTTATACTACAAATTTTTAGAGATTATTAAGTTGAAAAAAAAAACAGATTGATTGATAGACTGAAGATGTTGAAATTTACTATACATCCAGTCCGCGATTCAAGAGCTCCTCAAGTGCGTGTTGCCGCCGCGGTTGCCCAGGCATTGTTTTAATTGTATCAAGAACAAACAGACTTCATTATTAGATAATTATGATCTAGACCTTTATAATTAGCATAAATACCTAATCACAATGCATAAAGATATAGATTGTAAGGTACGATATGAAACTTAGAACTTGGTAGTGTTCTGAACTGACGTTAACCCATTTAAACTAAATGAACTCAATGCATTGCTTTTATCTGATTTGCTGACCTGAAATTAAGCATCTCACGTCGCCACCCCGCCTGCGGTCTATAACTATGGGTGAAGTTACATCTATCAGCATCGAATCGCATTTTGACATACAAAAACGCACTTTGATATGGATATGCGTCAGCATCAATTCACCCTTCAGCATCGATTCAGCTTCAGCATTAAATGCTTATAAGTGTAACTATCCTCTTCTCATGTTGAAGAATGCTTAATCAAGATGAAGGATGAGAACGGCTGCTTAAAGCGTGAGATTAGATGCTTTCGGATGAGAATAGATGCTTACGCGTGCGACATGACGCTTGCGATTGATAACTGCTGCTTAAGAGTGAGAGGCGGGATGCTTACGAATGAGAGAGGCTCCTTACGCAAAGAAAAGGAGGAAGAGTGCGGATGGGCGGCCGAACGCTTCATTAATGCCATTATCACAACATGTTCATCTATCAACGTGCACAAGTTTGTTTACTTCCAATAATTTCAATAATTACCTATATTTCATAAATATAGACGATTTACACTTCATCTGCGGCGTCGTGATTGCAGATAACATGCCAAAGCATACGATAGCATGCGGCAGCATATAAAAGTACGCGCTAGGATACTTAAGCAGATAAAAATATGCTATAGCAGCTGAACACATGCGATGCGTATAGTGAGTTTAAAATCATCCAGCTAAATGCGGTTCGATGCTGATAGATGTCACGTCTGAATCGGGTGTCCCTCGCGACGCGACCCCTAACATGTTAGGGAACATCGTTTGTCCTAAAATGGAATCGTTTTGTCCTAATGGGCAAAACATAAGCCCTATCGATTAATAGCAAATACATACATACACACATACGTGTTCTCACGCCTGTATTCCTAAGAGGGGTAGGCAGAGCACATGAATTCAAAAATCCAATGCCACGTTTATCAATTTCAGGGTAACCTGATGGTTAAACGTGACATTGCAGGGACAGGTTGCTAGCCCATCGCCCACGATACACTATCCCTTTTCCAGAGTCGACTCTTACGATATCCACGGAAGAAATGGAGAGGTGCTATTCTTGACCCGACACCACACGGGCTAATACATATTTAGGACAAATGAGTTTTAAGGCAACCATTATACCTATTCTCTCTAGAATAATAATGCATTATGGCGTAATTGTTTAAGGTCTAAGGCAGAGCCCAGTTAGATGCGACGACGAGCGAAGCGAAAAGGAGTGTTAGGTTAAACATGTTGCTCGCAGGAACCTAGACCACTTTGAGAAGCTGATGGTGGTTGGGCAGAGGGGAAACGACTGCGCGGTTGAACGCATAAGGGTCAATTCCCACCAAAAGAGCAGCGCGGCGCGGCGCAGCGCGGCGCAGCGGAGCGACCTGCTCCGTGGAGAATGCGCGCGGATTCCCGCGACTGCTCGAGATGTCGCTGGAATGCGCGGGACATCGCTGGAATTTACATAATTATTGACATATTGTCATATGTTTTGACAGCGGCCGTCGCGACTGCTCGAGCATCCTCGGGCATTCCAGCGAAGGCTCGCGCAGTCGCGCGACTTCGTTTATGGAATGCGTTGTTATTACCATGGATACGCGGGCATGCGCCCGCATCGTTAGAGTTTCTCATGCGATAATAAGTCTTATTGTAATGAAAATAAAGTTGAAATTCTCATTCCACGGAGCGGGTCGCTGCGCTGCGCCGCGCTGCGCTGCTCTTTTGGTGGGAATTGACCCTAACTGTTGGTCAGACTTGATCAAAAAATTCACCGGACTGCCAATACTTAAAGCAAATCAATGGAGACCGACGAGAACAGAGACGCTAAGAAAAGCTTTGAGCTACGAATTTAATGCACAATCTTCAGCAATGAAGACTTCAATTAAGAATAATCTTTTAAGACTTGAGATTTAAAATTTGTATATTTCTGAAACGTGCATTCATACACACTTGTGTTTTAAATGGGGCACTCAGAGCAAACGAAAAGTTACATAATCAAAACCATAACTATAATCACGTTTAGCACTTAAAGATCGAAAACACCGTATTTGCACAGACGCAAAAAAAAAAATCATCATCCAGAAAGTCTGGTACTTCGGAAATCTGATAATTTGATGAGTTGATGTCGGCAATTTCGTATTAGATATGCAAAAATATGGATTTGTAGAACGAACAAGTGTTTTGGGTTACTACCACTGACCATTTTATATAAAACTAGCTGTGCCCGCAACTTCGTCCGCGTTGAATAGTTATTTTGGGCATTACCTTTTTTTCGCAATAAAAGGTAGCCTATGTCCTTTCTCAGGGTTTAAAGATTGTCCGTGCCAAATTTCATCAAAATTGGTTGAGAGGTTTAAGCGGGAAAGCGTAAGAGACAGACAGACAGACAGACAGAGTTACTTTCGCGTTTATTACGAGGGTCAAACTGAAAGTTTCGGGAATAGAAAAAAATATCCAGTTAAAATTATCAAAAGTAATTTTATTGCTTTTGAAA